>CM046427.1:22048246-22315746 GCA_025506505.1 Flaveria sonorensis | reverse complement strand
CCGATAACTGTTTATAGATATACCAGTTAATTTATTAATTTATTCAAGTTGTTTGAACTTGTTACCCAAGATGTAACTCTTACGAGTCATAACTTGGTTGGTAACGTCAATTAATTCAACCCGTAGATATTAATCCAACAATACTTACAATATGCATGTGCACACTTGTACTACATGCATTAAAGTAATTAATCAAACACGTTCAAAAAGCACTTATGCAAGCTGTTTATTAATGTACTGTAACAATAAGTGTATCCATGCAATATAAATAGATACATTAATACATTCTAACAACAGACCAAATGATGATAGAAAACGAATGCATAACAAGTGCTAGTTGTCTTCAAAAATTCAAAAAAGTTTGTAGGTATTCTTAAAAGAGTTAAACATTCGGTTTAGCTAAAAACAACAAGATATACGAATCAGGGCAAATTAAACCGTAAGATAGACAAAGTTTACATATGCATTTGTTCATTTTAGGTAAATTAACGCAATTTTAGCCTCAGTATCTACTGTGAAACCTTTACAAATGCCTCAACATCCATAGTAGTATTCTAATTCCCAAACGGAAGTTCATTGTTTTGAAAAAAATCCATTTTTGTAATAATCAGAATCAAATTTTTGAACGAACATATTATTATTGTTATTTTATACAATCCTCTTCAATCCCTAAATGTGCTACTAAAAATGTCTTATCCATTTTCGTTTGTAGTGGCGTTGCTTAGCGAAAAATAAATTTTTTTGTAAAACCAACAAATCAATTGTCTACATCCAAAACCTTCTGTGATGTGATTTCTTCTCCGGTGAATGAAAGGAGGAATTTGATTTTGGTTTGATACTTGCTGGACAACTGTTGGTGTAATTTTCTTGCCTTC
Organism: Flaveria sonorensis; assembly: GCA_025506505.1. Lineage (NCBI taxonomy): Eukaryota > Viridiplantae > Streptophyta > Magnoliopsida > Asterales > Asteraceae > Flaveria > Flaveria sonorensis. The sequence goes on along the minus strand of CM046427.1, from coordinate 22,314,871 downwards.
TAGCATCTTGCTTGAATGGCTTTAATAGAGTTTTACCTTTCAGAAAGGAAAAAAAAAAAAAAATTCTTGATTTCTGAGAACTAAACACGGACCCCAATAGTCTTAGTTGTAAATTGCGATATTATAGTGTAATACCAATTTTACCATTTTATCAGAGGGAAATTACTTTTCTATCATCAAAAATTGTGGCGCTTTATGCTTTATGTTTTATGTTTTTAATCAATGATTTAGAAAGATTCTTATGTTTTTTTTTTAATTTCTTTGTTCTTAATATAACAAAACCACATAACATACATACACACATATATAAAAGATGGTTAAAAAAGAGTTTTATTAACAAGACTAAGAAGAGATATGTACCATTGATCAAGGTGTATCAATGGTTGAGCTATCAAGCGAGTAACACGTTAGAGATAATCATGAATTAAAACTGGTGGAGGGGAAATTTGAAAAGCAATCATTTATTGAATTTTTCTAAAACTTCCACTTTTATTTTAAAAAATAATAAGTTTTCTATGTAATCTTATAGATTAAAATAAAATATATTATAAAATCAATAATATTTTATCTTTAAATTGAGTATGGTATTATTATATTTACTGTTCTTAAATAACTTTAATATAACCTTTTTATCAGAGCATTATCTTAAGAACTCTTACTTTTCGCGGAAACTTACGAACTTGTATTTAAATATTTGTAAACATGTGTAAAATGCTTCTTTTTACACAAGTTAATACATGTAAATTTGTATCAAGTAAAGCTCTCATAGTTCTCATTGTAACCTTAAATTTTATAAGAACTTCTTTTACGCTTGTGTATTTAAATTTTCACACAAGGTAAAAAAAAAATAGTTTCAAAGTTCGCAAAAAGAAAAAAATAAAAAAGTTCTCACTAAAAATGAATTATCTAAAAAAAGTGAGAAGACATCATCCTATGCCAAGTGCAACAAAAGGGTGAAGGTAATTGCTTGCTGGAAATGTTCGCTTGAAATACATGTGCGAAAACACACATGAGTCTGGTTGTGAAAACGCATGAAAGATCTGATGAGTGAACACATGATGGTTATGGACGTGAAAACGTACAACTGATTCTAGATGTACAAATGATTCTAGAGACGTAATTGTAGGTCCACAACCATACAATTGAAAACACAAATTTATATGAACAACCAGTTCATCACGTTTTAGAAAAATAATTACTTAAAAAAGTAACTATTGCAATACCATAATATAAATTAAATATATAAATTTTTAATTTTATTTTTTTTTTTAAAAATCATTATCATATAAAAGAGTTATTTGAGTTTTACAATGATGGTCATTATTTAAAAGACTCAGTAACTCTTGGGTCTGTGTTTCGTACACCACTTAAGTGACATGACACGATAAACAGTCGTTTACTGCCCCCATAAACGGTCGTTTACTTCTTTGTAAACGGTCGTTTACTTCTTTGTAAACGGTCGTTTACAGCCAGACAAACGACAGTTTACCTTTTGCAGATTTTGAAATCTCGAGTGTAGCTTTTCAGATTTGGAATATCGAGGTTTTGAATTGAAACCAGTCGTTTTTTGTCCTTTAAACGGTCGTTTTTTGTCCTTCTATCCATATATACCATATCCACCCACCACCATATTACCACCCACCCACCATCACATTTACTTACTACCCACCCACCATCCCCTTATTATACCCGATTTTAGCACCATATTCATCACATTTTACTAACAAATTAATCTTTATATCAAACAATCAACCATCCATTAATCTCATTTCATCAACATTTCATCCCATTCTTATTCTTCTTAAAATTTTTAAAGTTTTTAGAATTAATAAAGGTTAAATTGTTATTATTATAATAAATTTTAGTTAAATATATTTTATTATGTTACTAATTGTAATTATTTCAGGTAATGGCTTCAAGCTCACGTCAAGATACAACGTCGGTTCGTGTTTCGAATCATCCTTGGCTTTAGTTTCGTCGAGGATCAAATGAATATAAAAGGCTTCAAAAGCTTTTTGTAACACCCGAAAAATTCAAAAAAAAAAAAGAAAGAAAAGTAAATGAGCAAATAGGATATTATTTTAAAAAAACAAGGGGTAAAAGTGTGCAAGGGCCAAACCCGCCATTAAGGGGTTTAAAAATAAGTTTGCCGCCCATACTCTCGTCCATGCACCTAATTTCATATGGCTAGAGTGAGAGAAAGAAGCTCTCATCCGGTTCTAGAGAGAAAGTGAAAGAATTTTTCAAAGGTAAAGTTTTAAGGTGATTTATTCTCAGATCTATGTCGGGTTAAGCTTCTAGGCAGATTTTTATATGCTTCTATGTGTTTAGTTTGTTTCTTTACGTGTGTTTTGGTGTTAGAACTCCAGGTTGCTCTCGAGTTTGTTGTGGTTTGCTGGAAAGCTGGTTAAGGTGAGTTCTAGATCCCCTCTTTTACATGTTTTCTACTTGTTTGGTGCTGATATGTGTATTACAAGATGTTTCTTGACCAAAACTATGTTCTCCATGAGTAAAAATGACTTTTGACGAAAATGTATATGTTTTAAAGATTTCTATGATGTTAATGGTTGTTTATGATGTTCTAAGTGTGAAACTGATAGATCTATGCTAAGTATACGTTTAAAGTAGTTTTATGGAACTAGAATTCATATAAGCTGGACATAAGTGTTTAAACAACTATCTGCTGTAGGCTTTGGATGTCCGTTATGGACACTTGGAAAGGTTTTAACACCGTCTGTTGTGGATACTTAAGTACTCAAGACTATCCACTATAAACACTTAAGTAATTTAAAATGTCCAATGTAGACACTTAAATGTTAAGGGGTCGTCCACTGTATAACTTAGTCATCCGCTATATGCCTTAGTATGCCTTAGTCATCCGCTATGGACATTGACTTTCCGCTGTGGACACTAGTGTTTACTTCGTCTTCTGTGGACTTTGGTCGTCCACTGTGGACTTTGGTCGTTCGCCATGGACTTTGGTTGTCCGTTGTGGACACTTAGCGTTTAAGTCATCCGTTGTGGACCTTGTGCATGCCCTGTAAACACTTGGATTTATTCTGAAATTTAGAGAATAGGATTTAAGTGATTAGTACTTAAGTTTTAATGGAAGAATATGATTGTTATATGTTTTAACTTTTATGATATTTTCATGTGCTGTTGTTATGAAAAACAATTAATATTTCATGTTTTGTGATTAAAGACTATGGATATCTTAAAAAGTATTATTCGTAATCAAGTGGATATAAAGGAATAAAATAAGATAGTGGAACTTAATGAATAATACCCCCGGGCCCTTATGATGAATGAAGGGCTTGCAACCAAAATGAATGGAGGTGCACTACCATGTTGTCGTTAGCTCAACTGATATGCGGCTGTTTCAACCCATGAGGATGCACATCTGGGGTCTAATCCTTATGATTGACCAATGAATGAATGAGTGGGACCTGTATTCATGAGCAGGCTTCGTGCCTAGCAGTGTGGGTCAACTGTCAGGGGTTAGCTACCATGATAAACGTGTGGTGGTAGGGGTTCGGCATTTGTTACCAACCATATGATGTAGGCTCTTGCTTTGCGCAATCCTAGTTAATGAAAGAGAAATATAATGAAAGAAAGATAATGAATGTCTTAATGAATGTTATCGGTCAATTTGACTATTATGTATAATGATGGCCGATCACTAAAGGAAGATTACAAAATGTATATTTTTATATATTATTAAAACTAGAACTCACTCAGCAACGCTGATTTTTTGTATGCATATCAGTTGGCAAGTAATGGGGTTGCTGGGGATGACACGAGGATGGAGCTACTTGGCAAATAAAGACTGGCATCCATGTTTTTTTGTAGAAACAATGTTTTTGTCTTATAATACAACATAAATATCTTTTTGTACTTAATGACAATGTTGTATCTTGGCAAAACTTATTACTAATGTAATGAGATGGATTTATTAAATTATTCCGCTGCAATGTTTTCATATTTCAATAAATTTTAATATGTATGTTGCTATGAATGACCAACTGTGAGGTTTCTCGGGATCGGGGCCTTACAAGTTGGTATCAAAGCCAAATTTTAAGAGAATTGGATAAAATATTTTGAAAACCTAAACTTAAACTGAAAATGAGACCAAATGAAGGGATGCCAGCACAAGTAGCTACGTGCCATCAGGTAAAGTTTTCTTAAAGTTAACCGGTATTATGTGCGTGTGCTATCTAAATTTATGTGCTTAGCAGATTTGGACGCTGATGTAGTCAGGATAGGAAATGCTTAGGGAATGAAGAGTAAAGTAAGTGCCTAATCATAACTGGCCACTGTAATTAGGGACTTACTATAGTTTACATAATCTAAGCTATTACCTTGAATGACCTTGTTGGTGTTCGAATCTTATAGGAGGTAGAATTTATAGCGGGTAGAAAATTTAGGAAGGCAACCCGAGGAGGTGCTTGTGACAAGCGTACTACTAGACCACGTGTTACAAGGAGCAAAGCTAAGGCTCCCAAGACGGTTCACGAGGAAACGGATTTCCATAGCTACCATGAGGGTGAAGGGTCAGCTACCCTTAAGTCTACTGTGAAGGAGGCTATTGCTAATGAGGTCTATAACGTTATGCAAAATGTCTTACCTTCGATGGTGACTGAAGTACTTAGAGCTGTTAAGGATGGGGGAAAAGCTGAGGATAAGGGAAGGAAGGAAAAGAATAAATCAAGAAAGTCAACTGAAGGGACTGAGGAATCTGAAGAGATTGCAATTTATGATGATGGTAATGAGGAGGAGGCAGAGAAGGAGACTGCTAAAGGGTACAGCTATGGGGCATTTCAGAGATGCAAGCCCCCGACCTTCGACGGTAATGGCAATGCTATTACCGCTCACCGTTGGGTTCGAGGAATGGAAGCAGTCCTGGACATTAGTGAGTGTCGGGAAGATCAGAAGGTGAAGTTTGCCACTCATTCTTTCATAGAATTGGCACTATGCTGGTGGGACAACATTGTCCAAGCTAAGGGAAAGCGATCAATAGCAAAAATAAAGTGGTTAGAATTGAAAGAGTTGGTGCTGGAGGAGTACTGCCCACATTAAAAGTTGGACAAAATTGAGAAAGAGTTTTTGTATTTGGAGGCCAGGAACATGACTCATCAAGAGTACACCTCTAAGTTCAATGAACTTGCAAGACTTGTGCCAAATCTAGTAACACCTGTGTCCAAGAAGATCAAAAGATACATGCAAGGCTTGCCAGTGGATATCAGGAGAAACATGTTTACCACTAGACCGAGCACGTTTAGGTCGGTGGTGGATTTGGTGGGAAGGTTATATAATGAGAGAGAACCGGTGCCAGTTTAGAAAAAGACTAAGAAATGGAGTTGGAATAGGAATGGGAATGGAAAGAGGTTCAGGAATGACAACTACGGGATTGGGAAAAAGAAGATAAGGGTCGACAACTGTGGCACATAACCGAGGATGGGAATGACCGAAAGGAATCCAAGAAGTGTGGAAAGAGTTATGTGGGTGAATGCAGAGTGGGAACGAATAGGTGCTTCAAATATGGGGGCAAGAGCCATTATGCTAAGGAGTACAAGATACCGAGATGTTACCAATACGGTGAGATAGGCTACTTGGGCCAGGATTGCAAGAAGGGTTGAGTAGGAAGCTTAGAAATCAAGATGATGGGGAAAAAGGGAAGAATGACAGCACCAAGGCGAAGGTAAAGGCATTCAGAAATTTTTAGGAAGCTAGAGTGGACCCTGAGGTAGTTTTAGGTACGTTTTTGGTAAACCAAATATATGCTTCTGTGATCTTTGATTCGGGTGCTAGTAAGAGCTTTGCATCTACTGCTTTTTTTCGTTTGATGCATGGTAAGAGTAGGAAGATAGATATGCCCTTCCATGTCAAAATCGCGATAGGAAAATCTACCAAAGTGACTAATATAATTGACGATTGCCTCATAAATTGGAAGGTCATAGGTTTCCTGCTAGATTGTATGTGACGGCCCTAGGAGGTTTTGATGCGGTGTTAGGAATGGATTGGTTGGCGACATATGAAGCGAATATCATGTGTCGAAAGAAGATGATTCATCTGGTTGCGCCCGACGGCAGTTCGGTTATGGTTCACGAAGACAAGGAATGCTTCATTCCGTGAATGATATCTATGATAACAGCACAAAAGTTTATGAGGCGAGGTTGTGGTGCTTACCTGGCTTATGTGAATGATGTGGATGCGACAGTGCCTCAACTGTCAAAAGTGCCGATGGTATGTGATTTTCCCGATGTGTTTCTGGAAGTTCTGCCATGGGTCCCACCCGATAGAGAAATTTTATTTCAGATTGACTGGGTACCAGGAGCGCAAGCCCTCGCCAAGGCACCATACTGGTTGGCTCCATCCGAGCTTAAGGAACTAATGTTGCAACTGCAAGATCTTTTGGATAAGGGCTTTATTCGACCAAGCATCTCTCCATGGGGTGCTCTGGTTCTATTCGTGAAGAAGAAAGATGGTAGTATGAGGATGTGCATAGACTACTGTGAGCTGAACAAGTTGACTGTGAAGAACCGGTATCCGTTACCGAGGATTGACGACTTGTTCTACCAGCTCCAGGGTGTCAGTTGGTTCTCAAGGATAGACCTTTGATCGGGTTACCATCAACTAAAGGTGAAGGAGCAGGATATTCATAAGACAGCCTTTCGCATGCGTTATGGACACTACGAGTTTCTCGTGACGTCTTTTGGTTTAACCAACGCGCCGGCTGCCTTTATGTACCTTCTAAATCGGGTATGTCAACCGATGTTAGACAAATTAGTGATCGTATTCATTGATGATAATCTGATCTACTCTAAGAGTGAAGAGGAGCATGCCTGTCATCTCAAAAAAGTACTAAAGACACTTAGAAACAAGAAGTTATACGCAAAGTTCTCTAAGTGTGCCTTTTGGCTACGAGAGGTCCAATTTCTTGGCCATGTGATTAATCCCGAAGGAATATGGTGGACCCTGCAAAGGTCGAAGCTGTAATGCAATAGGAGTCCCTAAGAACGCCATCCGAGATCTGTAGTTTCCTGGGTTTGGCAGGCTACAACAGAAGATTAATTCAAGAATTCTCTAAGGTGGCGTCCCCGTTAACTAAGTTGACTCGCAAGGAGTTGAAGTTTGAATAGGATTCAGATCAGGAGGGTGCCTTTCAAGAGTTAAAGATGAGGTTAACCCAAGCCCTAATCTTGACATTGCCTGAAGGGAATGATGACTTGGTGGTATATTTAGATGTTTTGCAATCGGGCTTAGGTTGTGTGTTGATGCAACGAGGGAAGGTTATAGCCAATGCGTCTCGGTAGTTGAAAACCCATGAGGTTAACTACCCTACTCTTGATTTGGAATTGGAGGCTGTGGTCTTTGCGTTGAGGATTTGGAGTCACTACTTGTACGGGACGAAGTGTACCATGTTCATAACCACATAAGCCTAAAATATTTCTTCGGACAAAAGGATCTTAACATGAGACAAATAAGGTGGTTAGAGCTGATCAAAGACTACGATTGCGAGATTCACTATCATCCGAATAAAGAAAATATGGTTGTTGATGCCCTTAGCCGAAAGGAACAACTAGAACCGATTCGAGTGAAGGCATGTCAGCTGGTTATGATGCCCGATGTCATAGATCAGATCAAAAAGTTCCAAGATGAGGCCCTGAATGATGATAGGATCAACTCTAAGTGGATGAAAGGACACACATCAGATTTAACGAAAAATACTCTTGGTGTTAGAACCCGATTCTGGTGGATGTGGATTCCTCACTACAGGGATCTGAGGGAAAGGATTATGGATGAAGCTCACAAAACTTGCTATTCCATTCATCCTAGTGCTACAAAGATGTATCATGACTTGAAGAAGGATTATTGGTGGCCGGGGATGAAGCGTGATGTTATGGAGTAAGTGAGTAAGTGCCTGACTTGTTTGCAAGTGAAGGAAGAACATCAAAAACCATACAGGAAGATCCAACCCTTGGGTATACCCAAATGGAAGTGGGAACACATCACAATGGACTTCATCATGAAATTGCCTCGTACGACGAGAGGATGCGATACTATTTGGTGACCGTTGACCGCTTGACAAAAAGTTCCCACTTTTTGCCAATCCAAGAAACTTACTGGTCGGAAAGGTTGGCGGATCTGTTCATCAAGGAGATTGTAACTCGTCATGGTGTGTTGGAGTCCATTGTTTTTGATAGGAACACTCGGCTCACATCCATGTTTTGGAAGAAATTCCATGATGCGATGGGAACGATGTTACACATTAGCATAGCTTACCACCCTCAGACAGACGATCAATTAGAAAGATCGATTCAAACCTTGGAGGACATGCTTCGGGCATGCATTATTGATTTTGGTGGAAGTTGGAATGAGCACCTACAGTTGACAGAGTTCTCCTACAATAATAGTTATCATGCAAGTATAGGCATGCCACCATTCTAAATGTTGTATGGGAGATGGTGCAGGACTCAAAGTCATTCATGGAATACAACAATCGAAACCAATCTTGAGTTGGTTTTATAATTCGGATACATTTGAACTGAAGTTAGTACGAGATATGAATAATTGGGATCGTGATATGATTTCTTTGTTTGGTGTTTTCGAGCTAAAACTTTTGCATCCCAGTTACATCTCATTCTTATCTATCCAGAAGTTTGAAAAAGTTGTTCCAGACACAGCTGAAAATGACAAGAAGTATTTTGTGTCGATCATTAAAGTGATGAATGCAGCAATGGAAAGGATATCATTGAGGAAAACATTGGCATATGCTACTATTGTGAAGAAAGATATCAAAGATATTGAGTTCATGAGGATATCAAGCAAAGGGGTTTTAGAAATTCATTGCAAAGATAACCCAAACCCAATTGAACTTTATGCTAACATTGATATTGAAGGTTTATCAAAGGAAACTTTAAAAGTGATGAACAAGATGGAAATCAAAACAAATGAAGCTAAACCAGAGCAAGGCATCTTAGCTAGCAAGTTCAAATCAGCTATTGCTAAAGCCTTAAGAGAACAAGAACTTTATAGAGAAAACCCAGTATTCAAGATTAAAGAAGAGCCTGAAGACTTCTTTGATTTATGAAGACTGGAGATAAAGCATGAAGACTGAAGAAAAGATTGAAGATAAAGATTTGAAGACTAAAGAATGATTTTGAAGACCGAAGACAATGTCAATCTTAGGGGGAGTATTGTAGATGCTTCTTAAAGATTAACATTTAGTCTTTATATGTCTTGTATAGTTTTTCTCATAGTATAGGGACTATTTTGTAAATATTTGTTCCTTTTGTATTGATAGTATAAATAGCATAGATAAGGTATGTGTAGGTACAGAGTTAGATACATCTTAGAAGACCTAAGAACGAATTGTAACTGTTTTCTTTCTACACTTGTACTTTCTATGCATTCTATCAATGAAACTATGATTTTTTGTGATATGTTTGCTTAGATTTGATTACTTGTGTTTGTTTTGATTGAAATCATCACAGATCGATCCATTTTGATCCTATCAACTCCAACATTCATGTTTTATTTTATGTTAAACTAAAAAGGATTGTTTGATAACCATTTTGTATTTAATCAAATATATTGTATTTTATCGTGATTCTTTACAAAAAAAAAATAATTTAACTGATATATATTAGTAGAAATTTGCATGTCACAACCAATATATCTAAGACGCTTGATAACATAAAACTCACTCGATACATGAGAAATTATATTTGTGCATAAATACATATATGCATAAATGCATATGTCCATAAATACATACATGCACTATTATAAAAAAATCACATAACATATTTTAATAAATTAATGGATACATACCTGCATTGTTAACACTATTGTATGCATATTTGCATTTTAAAAAATTATTAACACTATTGTATGCATATGTGCATTTTAAAAAATTATTATATGTATATATAGATCACCTTAAAAGTCTAACTCAAACAACAACCCAATAATACACATGAATTTTTATTTGCTAATAAAATGTTAAATACTGTGAAACCTTAATACATAAGTGGCATGAACTATAGAAGAATAAGTACCTCCTTAGATAGGGATTTCTTAAATTAGGAGAAAAACCACCAAGTACTTTTATTGAAAGCCCCTCTGTATAAACCTTGATATATGTCCTCATACCATATAAATTATAAGAATTATCTCATTGATTCACATATTTAAAATAGGGTTATACAACCAATTCATCCAATTTGTTGACTTCGTACTTATTCCCAAGCAAGAGCATACATGCACATTTACTTAAAAAGACCATCTTTATAAAACTTTTGCTTCTTCATACTTAGAGTAACAACAACCAATTCATCCAATTTGTTGACTTCGTACTTATTCCCAAGCAAAGAGCATACATGCACATTTACTTAAAAAGACCATCTTTGTAAAACTTCTGCTTCTTCATACTTAGAGTAACAAAGTCAAAGTAACTTTATCAAACATAAATTTCAACTAGCCGATGCATCATTCTACAAAAAAAAACATGCACAATAGAAAAGATGTTATCAGATAAGAAATACACAAATAATAATGAAGACTATTATAAACTTTATAAAACATGTATTTCAACTAACCAATATGTTAACCATGAGTGCCTTACCATATTTTATTGAATTGAAATAATATATCATACATAAATACTACAACTCAGTGCAATGAATAATCTTTTGGTGATGCATAAATAAAGAGATAGTTTTAATAAAGTTTGTATATGAAGAAGACTTTGAACCACCAAGGTTACTATTTTTAAAATATAGGTATATCATTTATTTATTTTAAAATTATCATAATTATATCCCTCTCTTTAGGGAGCAGATTTCATAGACTCGTGCATCTTTCATATTTGTAGACATTGAGCCAAGGTGGATCCCTAACGTAAACAAAAAACATAATCCAGTACATAACCATTTGATATATTTTTTAGTTTAATCATTAACAACTTCTATAATAAGAATGAGAAAAGCATAATCCAGTACATAACCATTTGATATATATTTTTAGTTTAATCATTAACAACTTCTACAATAAGAAGAAGATCTTCGTTAAAGAATTGATTAGAATCGAGTACTTGATCGAAAATAACAAACTAGATGGGCAACCAAAGGTTTTTATCGTGCTTTACCTGTAGATATATAGTCCTTTGATTATAAGAACTCAAAAGATCTTAAATCATAAAATACAAACTTGTATGTTGCTAGATTAATTAGAATAAATCCAATAAATAGTATACTCAATATGTGCATAATTGCATATGCAAGAAGGAGATCTTTCTTACAAAATTGATTAAATTTGAGAACTTGATCGACAACAACAAAATAGATGAGCAACTAGAGGTTTTTATCTTTCTTTACCTGTAGATATATAGTCATCATATGAGAACTCAAAAGATCATGCATTATAAAATGCAAGCTTTTGAGTTGCTTTAATAATAAGAACAAATTCAATCCATAAGAGAATCTTCATATGCATATGTTCATATATGCATATGTGCATATACGCATAATTGCATATGTTCATATATGTATATATGCATTATTACATATATATGATTATACGTTACTACATCTATACATTACTGCACATGTGGTATTGCTATATACATATATTAATGCAATGCTTGCATTACTTGAAATATGTATTATCACATAGAACACTAACTAATTATGATTTTAACAAATGAACAAAAGGTGTTAACGAATAAGCCCACCCAAACCAGGCCTGTTTAGGCTTAGACTGAAAAAATAAATATGACAAGTTACAATCTGAATCCATTTTTGAACCACTACTAGTTAATCTTGCGACCTCTAATAATTAGTTTAGAAATAAAGAATGATAATTAGATCATTAATTGATTGAATCCAAAGATCAGTAGGGTTTATGTTTTTTTCCCAAAGCCAATTGTTTTGACACTAAATAATCAGAAAGAAGGAATCTAAATCACATTCCAATCATCCAATTAATCTATCTGATTATCACAAATTCAAAAGTATATCAAATCATGTTATGCTAATATAAAAGAAGTGAAATACGAGAGGATCTGTGATTTCGATAGTGATTTTAATCGATATGATGACGGTAGTAAAGAACAGTGTAATGTACTCCGGCTAGTGTGCGAGATGATCTTTGTGGCTCCATGGGAACCAAAACTAACTAGTTTCCTATTGAACCCATGCCAAATCTAAAGGCTTTAAATTTGTCAATTCAAAATTCTTAAAGGAATTCATAGAATAAACCGAACCAGTAATAGAAGCCAAACTTTTCATACATGTGAGACACGTATTAGGAGAGCAAATTGAATTTTGATTCAGATTGCCTTTATCAATCGAAGCTCCAGAAATCAAACGACATGAGAACAAATTGCATGGTGGAATTGAATTCAAATAATCAAAATCAAAACCTTCAAATGTCTGATCCATTGAAATGATTAAACCGCTAACAGTTTTGGCAACCCACGAGCAAAAGACTTTGATGGGTAAATTACAAATTTGTCCCTATTAGTTTTTAACATTTTAAAGAAATAAATAAATAGGCTGAAAAAAATGAATGGTTGTAATTGGTTCTTTTGGTTTTTAACAAAAAATTGGTTCTTATTTGAAAGCCAATATATATATATATATATATATATATATATATATATATATATATATATATATATATATATATGGTAGTGTTATCTTGAGAACCTCCTTTTTTTATGAGAACTTTAGGAACAAACTTCAGCCACACATTTCTTATCACATGTAAGTCACATGGTATTTCTCCCATTTTTTAAAATGTTCATAACTTTTTTTCATAACATCATTTTTTCAAAAAATGTTCACCATTAATTTTAGTTTTATTTTATCTTTCCAACGCCTACCATATTGATATATATTTTCAAAAAAAAATCGTTCACCAGTTATTTACATATTTGTAAATCTGTTTATACACATGTGTAATATCAGATTTACACATGTATAAATCCGGTATTACACATGTGTAAAACGAATTTCGTTAAAAAACGAGATTTTTTTTTTATTTTTTTTAATATTTTTATAATAGAGGGAAACTAGAGAAACAGTTTTGTGTTTTTATGTATTTTATTTTTATGTTATTTTTATTTTATAATTTTTTTATTATGTTTTTATTAATTATTAGTTTGCTATTGAAAACTAGGGGCTCACATTGGTTTCTAGAGTTTTCACAAAAAAATGAGTTCTCATTTGATCCCTCCCCTATATATATATGTGTATATATATATATACATCTAAATAAATATATACATATATATATATATATGTGTGTATATATATGTATATATGTATATATATATATGTATATATATGTATATATATATATATATATATATATATGTGTGTGTGTGTGTATATATATGTATATATGTATATGTGTATATATATATATGTATATATATATGTATGTATATATATATATGTATATATATATATGTATATATATAGGAGAGGGATGAAATGAAAACCATTTTATAATGGAAAACCGTAAAAACCACCACTATCCAATCACAGAATTTATAATTGGTTTAACTTTTTAATTGTTTAAAGTGTATTTGAGTAAACTTAAATCTTATTTTTTGGGGTCATTATTTATTTTTAATTTTAACTCCAAGGAACGGCGATGATGACGAAACGACTTACGTCTACGTAACTTGTATAAGTTAGATGTACGTAACTCTTAGTTGTACACTTAGTAACACGTACTTACATATACATAACCCTTACATATATGTTACTCTTACTTATACACATTGTAATACGTACTTAAATATATGTAACTCCTGCTTTTTATGGTTTTCATTTATAACATACTTTTCAAGGGATCCTTCCCCTATATATATATATATGTGTGTGTGTGTGTGTGTGTATTAAACTTGTTTATATATATGTCTGTCTTGTTGTACATTTTGAACATAGAATAATTTATTCTCGTTGTTTAGATTTCATAGCATAAAATCTTTATACTTGTAAAGCAGAGGTAAGCTTGTTTAAGCCATTTTTGTATCTGCTGAATGTAACTTTTTGTACTCAGTTTTGATCAATCAAATGGCTACTTTTAAAAAACAACTTATGTACTTAGCTTTACTCAAACTATTTGTGTTTGCTAATAAATAGTTAACCTAGATTCCGTATTTGTTAACCACTGATCAAATAGAAAAGTATTGTTAATCCAGAACCCCGATCCAACAAGTTGTATCAGAGCTTTGTCTCTTGATTAGATTGAAGTTACCTTTTAACAAAACACTTGTTTTTCTTTTGATCATACTATCAAACACCACTTCTTTATACCCCTCTATCCTTTCAAAATGACTGTTGTAGCCATCTCAAGTAAGCACGACTTGAAGAATGGAACTCAGACCAAACCCCCATGTTCACGCCATATGACTATGATACTTGAAAAATCCAAATGAAAGATTTTCTAAGCAATCAAGATCTAAGACTTTAACTCTCTATTCTGAATGGACCATATGTTCCTATGGTTCAAGCAACTAGTGAAGGTGAAAGTGGAGCCCTGATTCCCAAAGATACAACAAAATATTCAGATGAAAATCTAAAGAAGATGGATGTGGATTCGAAGGCTCTATGGCTAATCAGAATGAGTATACCAAACAGCATAATCCATGGCTACGTTCAATGTTTAAACGTTATATAATTTATCTTTTATTAATGATTTAAAAACCCGATAACTGTTTATAGATATACCAGTTAATTTATTAATTTATTCAAGTTGTTTGAACTTGTTACCCAAGATGTAACTCTTACGAGTCATAACTTGGTTGGTAACGTCAATTAATTCAACCCGTAGATATTAATCCAACAATACTTACAATATGCATGTGCACACTTGTACTACATGCATTAAAGTAATTAATCAAACACGTTAAAAAAGCACTTATGCAAGCTGTTTATTAATGTACTGTAACAATAAGTGTATCCATGCAATATAAATAGATGCATTAATACATTCTAACAACAGACCAAATGATGATAGAAAACGAATGCATAACAAGTGCTAGTTGTCTTCAAAAATTCAAAAAAGTTTGTAGGTATTCTTAAAAGAGTTAAACATTCGGTTTAGCTAAAAACAACAAGATATACGAATCAGGGCAAATTAAACCGTAAGATAGACAAAGTTTACATATGCATTTGTTCATTTTAGGTAAATTAACGCAGTTTTAGCCTCAGTATCTACTGTGAAACCTTTACAAATGCCTCAACATCCATAGTAGTATTCTAATTCCCAAACGGAAGTTCATTGTTTTGAAAAAAAATCCATTTTTGTAATAATCAGAATCAAATTTGTGAACGAACATATTATTATTGTTATTTTATACAATCGTCTTCAATCCCTAAATGTGCTACTAAAAATGCCTTATCCATTTTCGTTTGTAGTGGCGTTGCTTAGCGAAAAATAATTTTTTTTGTAAAACCAACAAATCAATTGTCTACATCCAAAACCTTCTATGAAGTGATTTCTTCTCTGGTGAATGAAAGGAGGAATTTGATTTTGGTTTGATACTTGCTGGACAACTGTTGGTGTAATTTTCTTGCCTTCTAGCATCTTGCTTGAATGGCTTTAATAGAGTTTTACCTTTCAGAAAGGAAAAAAAAAATCTTGATTTCTGAGAACTAAACACGGACCCCAATAGTCTTAGTTGTAAATTGCGATATTATAGTGTAATACCAATTTTACCATTTTATCAGAGGGAAATTACTTTTCTATCATCAAAAATTGTGGCGCTTTATGCTTTATGTTTTATGTTTTTAATCAATGATTTAGAAAGATTCTTATGTTTTTTTTTTAATTTCTTTGTTCTTAATAGAACAAAACCACATAACATACATACACACATATATAAAAGATGGTTAAAAAAAGAGTTTTATTAACAAGACTAAGAAGAGATATGTACCATTGATCAAGGTGTATCAATGGTTGAGCTATCAATCGAGTAACAAGTTAGAGATAATCATGAATTAAAACGGGTGGAGGGGAAATTTGAAAAGCAATCATTTATTGAATTTTTCTAAAACTTCCACTTTTATTTTAAAAAATAATAAGTTTTCTATGTAATCTTATAGATTAAAATAAAATATATTATAAAATCAATAATATTTTATCTTTAAATTGAGTATGGTATTATTATATTTACTGTTCTTAAATAACTTTAATATAACCTTTTTATTAGAGCATTATCTTAAGAACTCTTACTTTTCGCGGAAACTTACGAACTTGTATTTAAATATTTATAAAAATCTGTAAAATGCATCTTTTTACACAAGTTAATACATGTGAATTTGTATCAAGTAAAGCTCTCATAGTTCTCATTGTAACCTTAAATTTTATAAGAACTTCTTTTACGCGTGTGTATTTAAATTTTCACACAAGGCAAAAAAAAATAGTTTCAAAGTTCGCAAAAAGAAAAAAATAAAAAAGTTCTCACTAAAAATGAATTATCTAAAAAAAGTGAGAAGACATCATCCTATGCCAAGTGCAACAAAAGGGTGAAGGTAATTGCTTGCTGGAAATGTTCGCTTGAAATACATGTGCGAAAACACACATGAGTCTGGTTGTGAAAACACATGAAAGATCTGATGAGTGAACACATGATGGTTATGGACGTGAAAACGGACAACTGATTCTAGATGTACAAATGATTCTAGAGACGTAATT
The DNA here is from genome assembly GCA_025506505.1 of Flaveria sonorensis. Taxonomy (NCBI): domain Eukaryota; kingdom Viridiplantae; phylum Streptophyta; class Magnoliopsida; order Asterales; family Asteraceae; genus Flaveria; species Flaveria sonorensis. The sequence goes on along the minus strand of CM046427.1, from coordinate 22,298,158 downwards.
GTAGGTCCACAACCATACAATTGAAAACACAAATTTATATGAACAACCAGTTCATCACGTTTTAGAAAAATAATTACTTAAAAAAGTAACTATTGCAATACCATAATATAAATTAAATATATAAATTTTTAATTTTATTTTTTTAAAAAATCATTATCATATAAAAGAGTTATTTGAGTTTTACAATGATGGTCATTATTTAAAAGACTCAGTAACTCTTGGGTCTGTGTTTCGTACACCACTTAAGTGACATGACACGATAAACAGTCGTTTACTGCCCCCATAAACGGTCGTTTACTTCTTTGTAAACGGTCGTTTACAGCCAGACAAACGACAGTTTACCTTTTGCAGATTTTGAAATCTCGAGTGTAGCTTTTCAGATTTGGAATATCGAGGTTTTGAATTGAAACCAGTCGTTTTTTGTCCTTTAAACGGTCGTTTTTTGTCCTTCTATCCATATATACCATATCCACCCACCACCATATTACCACCCACCCACCATCACATTTACTTACTACCCACCCACCATCCCCTTATTATACCCGATTTTAGCACCATATTCATCACATTTTACTAACAAATTAATCTTTATATCAAACAATCAACCATCCATTAATCTCATTTCATCAACATTTCATCCCATTCTTATTCTTCTTAAAATTTTTAAAGTTTTTAGTATTAATAAAGGTTAAATTGTTATTATTATAATAAATTTTAGTTAAATATATTTTATTTTGTTACTGATTGTAATTATTTCAGGTAATGGCTTCAAGCTCACGTCAAGATACAACGTCGGTTCGTGTTTCGAATCATCCTTGGCTTTAGTTTCGTCGAGGATCAAGTGAATATAAAAGGCTTCAAAAGCTTTTTGTAACACCCGAAAAATTCAAAAAAAAAAAAGAAAGAAAAGTAAATGAGCAAATAGGATATTATTTTAAAAAAACAAGGGGTAAAAGTGTGCAAGGGCCAAACCCGCCATTAAGGGGTTTAAAAATAAGTTTGCCGCCCATACTCTCGTCCATGCACCTAATTTCATATGGCTAGAGTGAGAGAAAGAAGCTCTCATCCGGTTCTAGAGAGAAAGTGAAAGAATTTTTCAAAGGTAAAGTTTTAAGGTGATTTATTCTCAGATCTATGTCGGGTTAAGCTTCTAGGCAGATTTTTATATGCTTCTATGTGTTTAGTTTGTTTCTTTACGTGTGTTTTGGTGTTAGAACTCCAGGTTGCCCTCGAGTTTGTTGTGGTTTGCTGGAAAGCTGGTTAAGGTGAGTTCTAGATTCCCTCTTTTACATGTTTTCTACTTGTTTGGTGCTGATATGTGTATTACAAGATGTTTCTTGACCAAAACTATGTTCTCCATGAGTAAAAATGACTTTTGACGAAAATGTATATGTTTTAAAGATTTCTATGATGTTAATGGTTGTTTATGATGTTCTAAGTGTGAAACTGATAGATCTATGCTAAGTATACGTTTAAAGTAGTTTTATGGAACTAGAATTAATATAAACTGGACATAAGTGTTTAAACAACTATCTGCTGTAGGCTTTGGATGTCCGTTATGGACACTTGGAAAGGTTTTAACACCGTCTGTTGTGGATACTTAAGTAGTCAAGACTATCCACTATAAACACTTAAGTAATTTAGAATGTCCAATGTAGACACTTAAATGTTAAGGGGTCGTCCACTGTATAACTTAGTCATCCGCTATATTCCTTAGTATGCCTTAGTCATCCGCTATGGACATTGACTTTCCGCTGTGGACACTAGTGTTTACTTCATCTTCTGTGGACTTTGGTCGTCCACTGTGGACTTTGGTCGTTCGCTGTGGACTTTGGCTGTCCGTTGTGGACACTTAGCGTTTAAGTCATCCTTGTGGACCTTGTGCATGCCCTGTAAACACTTGGATTTATTCTGAAATTTAGAGAATAGGATTTAAGTGATTAGTACTTAAGTTTTAATGGAAGAATATGATTGTTATATGTTTTAACTTTTATGATATTTTCATGTGCTGTTGTTATGAAAAACAATTAATATTTCATGTTTTGTGATTAAAGACTATGGATATCTTAAAAAGTATTATTCGTAATCAAGTGGATATAAAGGAATAAAATAAGATAGTGGAACTTAATGAATGTTACCCCCAGGCCCTTATGATGAATGAAGGGCTTGCAACCAAAATGAATGGAGGTGCACTACCATGTTGTCGTTAGCTCAACTGATATGCGGTTGTTTCAACCCTTGAGGATGCACATCTGGGGTCTAATCCTTATGATTGACCAATGAATGGAAGAGTGGGACCTGTATACATGAGCAGGCTTCGTGCCTAGAAGTGTGGGTCAACTGTCAGGGGTTAGCTACCATGATAAAGGTGTGGTGGTAGGGGTTCGGCATTTGTTACCAACCATATGATTTAGGCTCTTGCTTTGCGCAATCCTAGTTAATGAAAGAGAAATATAATGAAAGAAAGACAGATAATGAATGTCTTAATGAATGTTATCAGTCAATTTGACTATTATGTATAATGATGGCTAATCACTAAAGGAAGATTACAAAATGTATATTTTTATATGTTATTAAAACTAGAACTCACTCAGCAACGCTGATTTTTTGTATGCATATCAGTTGGCAAGTAATGGGGTTGCTGGGGATGACACGAGGATGGAGCTACTTGGCAAATAAAGACTGGCATCCATGTTTTTTTGTAGAAACAATGTTTTTGTCTTATAATACAACATAAATATCTTTTTGTACTTAATGACAATGTTGTATCTTGGCAAAAATTATTACTAATGTAATGAGATGGATATATTAAATTATTCCGCTGCAATGTTTTCATATTTCAATAAATTTTAATATGTATGTTGCTATGAATGACCAACTGTGAGGTTTCTCGGGATCGGGGCCTTACAAGTTGGTATCAAAGCCAAATTTTAAGAGAATTGGATAAAATATTTTGAAAACCTAAACTTAAACTGAAAATGAGACCAAATGAAGGGATGCCAGCACAAGTAGCTACGTGCCATCAGGTAAAGTTTTCTTAAAGTTAACCGGTATTATGTGCGTGTGCTATCTAAATTTATGTGCTTAGCAGATTTGGACGCTGATGTAGTCAGGATAGGAAATGCTTAGGGAATGAAGAGTAAAGTAAGTGCCTAATCATAACTGGCCACTATAATTAGGGACTTACTATAGTTTACATAATCTAAGCTATTACCTTGAATGACCTTGTTGGTGTTCGAATCTTATAGGAGGTAGAATTTATAGCGGGTAGAAAATTTAGGAAGGCAACCCGAGGAGGTGCTTGTGACGAGCGTACTACTAGACAACGTGTTACAAGGAGCAACGCTAAGGCTCCCAAGCGGTTCACGAGGAAAGGGATTTCCATAGCTACCATGAGGGTGAAGGGTCAGCTACCCTTAAGTCTACTGTGAAGGAGGCTATTGCTAATGAGGTCTATAACGTTATGCAAAATGTCTTACCTTCGATGGTGACTGAAGTACTTAGAGCTGTTAAGGATGGGGGAAAAGCTGAGGATAAGGGAAGGAAGGAAAAGAATAAATCAGGAAAGTCAACTGAAGGGACTGAGGAATCTGAAGAAGAGCCATCTAGTCCAAAGATTGCAAATTATGATGATGATAATGAGGAGGAGGCAGAGAAGGAGACTGCTAAAGGGTATAGCTATGGGGCATTTCAGAGATGCAAGCCCCCGACCTTTGACGGTAATGGCAATGCTATTACCGCTCACCGTTGGGTTCGAGGAATGGAAGCAGTCCTGGACATTAGTGAGTGTCGGGAAGATCAGAAGGTGAAGTTTGCCACCCATTCTTTCGTAGAATTGGCACTATGCTAGTGGGACAACATTGTCCAAGCTAAGGGAAAGCGATCAATAGCAAAAATAAAGTGGTTAGAATTGAAAGAGTTGGTGCTGGAGGAGTACTGCCCACATTAAAAGTTGGACAAAATTGAGAAAGAGTTTTTGTATTTGGAGGCTAGGAACATGACTCATCAAGAGTACACCTCTAAGTTCAATGAACTTGCAAGACTTGTGCCAAATCTAGTAACACCTGTGTCCAAGAAGATCAAAAGATACATGCAAGGCTTGCCAGTGGATATCAGGAGAAACATGTTTACCACTAGACCGAGCACGTTTAGGTCGGTGGTGGATTTGGTGGGAAGGTTATATAATGAGAGAGAACCGGTGCCAGTTTAGAAAAAGACTAAGAAATGGAGTTGGAATAGGAATGGGAATGGAAAGAGGTTCAGGAATGACAACTACGGGATTGGGAAAAAGAAGATAAGGGTCGACAACTGTCGCACATAACCGAGGATGGGAATGACCGAAAGGAATCTAAGAAGTGTGGAAAGAGTTATGTGGGTGAATGCAGAGTGGGAACGTATAGGTGCTTCAAATATGGGGGCAAGAGCCATTATGCTAAGGAGTACAAGATACCGAGATGTTACCAATACGATGAGATAGGCTACTTGGGCCGGGATTGCAAGAAGGGTTGAGTAGGAAGCTTGGAAATCAAGATGATGGGGGAAAAAGGGAAGAGTGACAGCACCAAGGCGAAGGTAAAGGCATTCAGCAAGACAAGGGAGGAAGCGAGAGTGGACCCTGAGGTAGTTTTAGGTACGTTTTTGGTAAACCAAATATATGCTTCTGTGATATTTGATTCGGGTGCTAGTAAGAGCTTTGCATCTACTTCTTTTTGTCGTTTGATGCATGGTAAGAGTAGGAAGATAGATATGCCCTTCCATGTAAAAATCACGATAGGAAAATCTACCAAAGTGACTAATATAATTGACGATTGCCTCATAAATTGGAAGGTCATAGGTTTCCTGCTAGATTGTATGTGACGGCCCTAGGAGGTTTTGATGCGATGTTAGGAATGGATTGGTTGGCGACATATGAAGCGAATATCATGTGTCGAAAGAAGATGATTCATCTGGTTGCGCCCGACGGCAGTTCGGTTATGGTTCACGGAGACAAGGAATGCTTCATTCCGCGAATGATATCTATGATAACAGCACAAAAGTTTATGAGGCGAGGTTGTGGTGCTTACCTGGCTTATGTGAATGATGTGGATGCGATAGTGCCTCAACTGTCGAAAGTGCCGATGGTATGTGATTTTCCCGATGTGTTTCTGGAAGTTCTGCCAGGGGTCCCACCCGATAGAGAAATTTTATTTCAGATTGACTTGGTACCAGGAGCGCAACCCCTCGCCAAGGCACCATACTGGTTGGCTCCATCCGAGCTTAAGGAACTAATGTCGCAACTGCAAGATCTTTTGGATAAGGGCTTTATTCGACCAAGCATCTCTCCATGGGGTGCTCTGGTTCTATTCGTGAAGAAGAAAGATGGTAGTATGAGGATGTGCATAGACTACTGTGAGCTGAACAAGTTGACTGTGAAGAACCGGTATCCGTTACCAAGGATTGAGACTTGTTCTACCAGCTCCAGGGTGTCAGTTGGTTCTCAAGGATAGACCTTTGATCGGGTTACCATCAACTAAAGGTGAAGGAGCAGGATATTCATAAGACAGCCTTTCGCATGCGTTATGGACACTACGAGTTTCTCGTGACGTCTTTTGGTTTAACCAACGCACCAGCTGCCTTTATGTACCTTCTAAATCGGGTATGTCAACCGATGTTAGACAAATTAGTGATCGTATTCATTGATGATATTCTGATCTACTCTAAGAGTGAAGAGGAGCATGCCTGTTATCTCAAGAAAGTACTAAAGACACTTAGAAACAAGAAGTTATACGCAAAGTTCTCTAAGTGTGCCTTTTGGCTACGAGAGGTCCAATTTCTTGGCCATGTGATTAATCCCGAAGGAATATGGTGGACCCTACAAAGGTCGAAGCTGTAATGCAATAGGAATCCCTAAGAATGCCATCCGAGATCTATAGTTTCCTGGGTTTGGCAGGCTACTATAGAAGATTAATTCAAGAATTCTCTAAGGTGGCGTCCCCGTTAACTAAGTTGACTCGCAAGGAGTTGAAGTTTGAATAGGATTCAGATCAGGAGGGTGCCTTTCAAGAGTTAAAGATGAGGTTAACCCAAGCCCTAGTCTTGACATTGCCTGAAGGGAATGATGACTTGGTGGTATATTTAGATGTTTTGCAATCGGGCTTAGGTTGTGTGTTGATGCAACGAGGGAAGGTTATAGCCAATGCATCTCGGTAGTTGAAAACCCATGAGGTTAACTACCCTACTCTTGATTTGGAATTGGCGGCTGTGGTCTTTGCGTTGAGGATTTGGAGTCACTACTTGTACAGGATGAAGTGTACCATGTTCATAACCACATAAGCCTAAAATATTTCTTCGGACAAAAGGATCTTAACATAAGACAAAGAAGGTGGTTAGAGCTGATCAAAGACTACGATTGCGAGATTCACTATCATCCGAATAAAGAAAAAGTGGTTGTTGATGCCCTTAGCCGAAAAGAACAACTAGAACCGATTCGAGTGAAGGCATGTCAGCTGGTTATAATGCCCGATGTCATAGATCAGATCAAAAAGTTCCAAGATGAGGCCCTGAATGATGATAGGATCAACTCTAAGTGGATGAAAGGACACACATCTGATTTAACGAAAAATACTCTTGGTGTTAGAACCCGATTCTGGCGGATGTGGTTTCCTCACTACAGGGATCTGAGGGAAAGGATTATGGATGAAGCTCACAAAATTTGCTATTCCATTCATCCTAGTGCTACAAAGATGTATCATGACTTGAAGAAGGATTATTGGTGGCCGGGGATGAAGCGTGATGTTATGGAGTAAGTGAGTAAGTGCCTGACTTGTTTGCAAGTGAAGGAAGAACATCAAAAACCATACAGGAAGATCCAACCCTTAGGTATACCCGAATGGAAGTGGGAACACATCACAATGGACTTCATCATGAAATTGCCTCGTACGATAAGTGGATGCGATACTATTTGGTGACCGTGGATCGCTTGACAAAAAGTTCCCACTTTTTGCCAATCCAAGAAACTTACTGGTCGGAAAGGTTGGCGGATCTGTTCATCAAGGAGATTGTAACTCGTCATGGTGTATTGGAGTCCATTGTTTTTGATAGGAACACTCGGTTCACATCCATGTTTTGGAAGAAATTCCATGATGCGATGGGAACGATGTTACACATTAGCATGGCTTACCACCCTCAGACAGACGGTCAATTAGAAAGATCTATTCAAACCTTGGAGGACATGCTTCGGGCATGCATTATTGATTTTGGTGGAAGTTGGAATGAGCACCTACAGTTGACAGAGTTCTCCTACAACAATAGTTATCATGCAAGTATAGGCATGCCACCGTTCTAAATGTTGTATGGGAGATGGTGCAGAACCTCGGTGTATTGGGGTGATATCGGGCAGAAGAAGTTGGGGAGTTGTTGGATCATATGAGGCTAGTGCAACCAAAACAACACTTAGAAGAACTTTAAAGTACTAAATTGAAGTGGTCTTTCGAAGACAAAGCTGCTCCTCCAAAGCCAAGTCAAAGATCTTTCGAAGCTCAAAGTATGAAGAACTTCCGAAGGAAGAACTCAGTCTTACGAGACCAAGTTGTTCTCTTTCCGAAGTATACAACTTAGAAGATCCAATGACAAAGTCTTTCGAAGAATAAAGTCCTGAAGACTTGCAGAAGTTCGAAAGAAGTTGTTTCTTCTGAAGCCAAAATGACCTCGGAAGAATTTATTCTTCCGAAGCCATTTACCTTCGGAAAAACCAACTATGAACCAGTGGACATATGTATGGTCTGTCTAACAGCCCATTACAACTCTGATAAACTGCATGGCACTTTCCCATGCCCATGTAGTTTACCATACTTTAATCCACTGTTCACCATTCTCAACTTAGTACAGTTGCCATTCTTAGTTGGTGACAAAAGGTAAGTAATGGACCTGTCATGACGACCTAATCTAGGATATTATTACTTTATCTTAGATGCTTTACTTCTAGAAATGTAGTATTAGTTTAGTTGTAAATTCCAACTAGTTTTCCAAGTATAACTGGCTGTAGATAGTAGTATATATAGTTTCTCCATATAACTTAGTAACCATGCTTGTAAGTGTCTTGTAATACTGAGTTGAGAAGTAATATATACAAGTATCTTGAAAAACCATTATTGTGTTATTGTGCTTTCATTAACTTATTATATTACTTGTGAACTTAGTAGAGATATTGCTTCATCAACCCAAGTGATATTAAATGAGTTTGTGAGAATTTCTTATGTTATGAGACAAACACCGATCCTACAGGGGTATTGAGATCATCAAGGCCATGATAGCAAAGTTGGAAAAGATCAAGGCCTTTATGAAAGTAGCAAAGGATCGGCGAAAATCCTATGCTAATAAAAGAAGAAGGCCGATTGAGTTCCAAGTAGGAGATGAGCTGATGTTGAAAATGTCTCCATGGAAAGGAATCATCCATTTCCAAGAAAGAGGGAAATTGAGCCCAAGGTACAATGGGCTATTCAAAATCATTGCCAGGATTGGTGAGGTGGCATATAGGCTGGAACTTCCTGATGAGCTGCATGGGATTCATCCTACGTTCCATGTATCTCACTTACGGAAGTGTTTGGCGGAAGGTGATGTTGTTATCCCTCTCACAGACATCGAGGTTGATGAAAGGTTGAATTATGTGGAGCAACCTGTAGCTATTTTTGATCGGAAGGATAAACAGTTAAGGAACAAAGTGATTAGTCAAGTAAAAGTGTAGTGGAAGCAACGCAAAGGATCAGAGGCCACTTGGAAATCAGAGGAGGAAGTGAGACGGTGCTACCCCGATCTCTTTAAGGAGTGACAGGTTTCGAGGACGAAACCAATATAAGGGGGTGGACTTGTAACACCCTAAAACTTCAAAAAAAAAGAATGAAAAGTAAAGGAGCAAATAGGATATTATTTTAAAAAAGCAAGGGGTAAATGTGTGCAAGGGCCAAACCGGCCAATAATAGGGTTGCAAAAGAAGTTGGCCGCCCATACTCTCTTCCATCCACCTAATTTCATATGGCTAGAGTGAGAGAAAGAAGCTCCCATCTGGTTCTAGAGAGAGAAAGTGGAAAATTCTTCAAAGGTACGGTTTTAAAGTGATTTCTTCTTAGATCTAAGTCAGGTTAAGCTTCTAGGAAGATTTCTATATGCTTCTATGTGTTTAGTTTGTTTCTTTACATGTGTTTAGGTGTTAGAACTCCAGGTTGCTCTGGGGTTTGTTGTGGCTTGCTCGAAAGCTGGTTAAGGTGAGTTCTAGATCCCCTCTATTACTTGTTTTCTACTTGTTTGGGGCTGATATGTGTATTACAAGATGTTTCTTGACCAAAACTATGTTTTCCATGAGTAAAAATGACTTTTTACGAAAATGCATGTGTTTTAAAGATTTCTATGATGTTAATGGTTGTTTATGATGTTCTTAGTGTGAAACTGATAGATCTATGCTAAGTATACGTTTAAAGGTGTTGTATGGAACTAGAATTCACATATGCTAGACATAAGTGTTTAAACAGCTGCCCCCTGTGGGCGATGTCCGTTGTGGACACTTGGAAAGGTTTTAATGTTTTATGTTGTGGAGACTTAAGTACTCAAGACTATCCATTGTGGACACTTAAGTAATTTAGAATGTCTGCTGTAGACACTTAAGGTTTAAGGGGTCATCCTCTATATAACTTAGTCATCCGCTATATGCCTTAGTGATCGGTTCAAAAGGATCGAATATGTGATGATATCGTAACGCAATGATCAATTCAAACACAAAGTAATCAAACACATGCAATTACATCAAAAAATTCATAGATTTCATTGATAGCAAATGCACAGGATACAATGTGTAAGGGTTACAGTTCGTTCAACTGACTCTCTCTGTTTCTTAGATGTCTCTAGTCTAAGATCTGAGATCTAAAGTCTAGATCTCTTAAGTCTCTAGTCTACCCTACACATACATAAAATATCCTATTTATACTATCAAGAAACAAAGAAACATATATTTACAAAATAAGTCCCTATACTATGACAAAAAACATATAAAGACAAAATATTAACCTTTCAAGAACTTCAACAATACTCCCCCTAAGATTTACATTGTCTTCAGTCTTCAAAATATTTTTCTAGTTCTTCTTTGATTTTGAACATCGGCTTGTCTTTGTACAGCTCTTGTTCCTTTAATGCTTTTGAGATTGCTGACTTGAACTTGCTTGCAAGAATTGCTTGTTCAGGCTTTGACTCTTTGGTTTTTATCTCCATCTGATTCATAATCTCCAAAGTTTCTTTTGATAACCCTGTAATGTCAACATTAGCCTCAATTAGTTTGGGATAATCTCTTGAATGAATCTCCAATACTCCTTTGCTCGATATTCTCATAAAATTGATTGATTTTATATCCTTCTTCACAATCTTCGCATAAGCTAAAGCTTATCTTAAAGAAAATCTTTCCATTGCAGCATCCATCACCTTGATAATAGACATAAAGTACTTTCGATCATTTTCTGCCACTTCTGGTGTAACATGATCAAATTTTTGAATTGACAAAAATGAGATATAGCTTGGATGCAGAAGTTTTAGCTCAAACACTCCAAACAATGAAATCATATCCTGATCCCAATCGTCAAGGTTCCGAACTAACTTCAATTCAAAAGTATCAGCATTGTAAAACCATCTCAAAATTGGTTTTGTCTTTTGAGTACCATAAATTACCTTCAATCCAGGATTAGTAACCTTTTCAAAATATTGGTCACTATATGCATCCAAAAATTTCTCTTCTTCATTAGGTTTATCACCACCTTTCCTTTTGCTTTTTAATGACTTGAAGTATTCCTTGTCTTCTTGGTCGCATCTTGTTTTAAGAAATGACTCCATTCGTGAAATACCTCTATTCAAAAGTTTAACAAAATTTTCTCCTCGATTTGCCTTTGTTAGATTAATCAACTTCAACTTGTTAAGTTCTTTTAAGTCTTGTACCGAAAGAGCTATGATGCTTGTGTAAAAGTGATATACATCACAAATTGCATTTACAAGCTTTATAAAAAATGCATCAAACACCTCATCATACTTCCACGCTACTATCTTCACATTCTTTGTATTATCAGGCACAACCATTGCATTAAGTACTATCATCTTGTTTGTTTGTTTCTTTGTTGCTTGAAAGATTCTCACCAAATTTCTTAGTGATTCAGCTTGCAATCTGTTTAGCTTCTTTCTCGGATAGTTCCTCGATTGTAGCCATAATCTAAGCTCAATTCATGTTTTTAGGATCTGGATGGTGTAGCTCAGATGATGAAAGTTCCTCAATATTAATACTTTCATGTAATGGATTCAATTCACCATGCTCAACAATGATTTCATCTGGATCCACAGGAGCTATAGATTCAGCTGTCACACATTTCTCATATTCTTCATTTATCTGAGAAACTGTGAGTCCATCCAAAAATACTTAATTATACTTTTTATTTATTAGATAATTATACCTTCATCAACATCAACAGCTATATCTTTAACTACAGCCTCAATTGGAGAGTAACTTGCTTCAACAATATCTCCATCTTCTAAGACTTCGTCATACCATGCATTAGAAAAATCTGGTTCTAAATCATCTAAGGCACCGATTATCTCTTGCACTTCTGTTTCTTCACTATCATGACTTAAAGTTTTAGATGCAATCTTCTGAATTTTAGATGACGGTTCAGCTAAAACTGATACATCAATATCATCTATCTTTCTTTTCCTTTTATCCACCTCAACGATCTTCTCAACATTAATAGGATTAACTTCAGATACAATAACAATTTCAGGAGGTTGGGACATTGCACTCTCTTTCATGCATTCAAATTCTTCTTTTAATTTCTCATGATTTTCTCTTAATTTCTTGAATTTTTCTTCCATCAAGTCATAGTCTTTAAGCATGACTTCAAAATTCTTTACATTTGCTTCTTTTTCTTTTTCAAGATTAGCAATTTTCTCATCTTTCTTTATTAATTTAGCCTTTAAACTTTCATTTTCCTCTCTCAGCTCTTCAATTGTCTTAAGCTGGAGTAAATTCTCTTCTTTCAAAGACCCTATTAAGCTTTGATCTTCTTTAGCTTGTTTATCTTCAACATGAATATCAGATTCAACAACATCAATGTTTTGGAAATCAAATTCCATGTGTTGATGAATAGTTTCTTCATTTACAACAACTGTCTCATCAATATTTTGAATCTCTTCATTTTGATCTTTTACATGCTCAGCTTCTTTAATAACTTCTTCAATGACTTCTTCAACTTCATTTCCACCATCATCATCATCATCACTTGATGTGGAACTACTTTCATTTTCAAAATTATCATTATCATCATTATTTTCATCACCATCATCAGATAGATCTTGAGGATCTTCTTCAATTAGGTCATTTGGATCAACTGGTTCATCCTCAATCAAATGAAAATGATCTTCATTTATATCTACCTCATCTCTAGCCACAGCCCTCATATAATCAAACATAGGTACATTATGAGCACCAGAATTAATCTTTCACCACTCACTCCATAAACATGGAAATCTGGATTTTCTTCCTTGATGATCATTTGTTAAACACAATCCATTCAGAATCCATCTAGCCATATTAAATCGTCTGTTAGTTGCAATGGCTACAATTAGAGATGCAATATCAACTGGAAATGAATTCCATCCCGCACTTTGTTTAGACATTCCGTGCTGGAAGATATAACATAGAAGTTTCCAGTGATTATAAACTCTAGCTTGAAAAAATTGTTTCCTTCAAAAGTTATCCGGATGACCCATGGCTATAAAAGTTTCTCTACACTCATTAAACGTGAGTTCAGCCAAGTCTTGTGGGTTATTGTTACCCAGTCTGAGAGCTTCCCTAATTGATTGCTCAGACACTTCAACCATATGATCATTGGTAACAAATCCTCTAACCACTTTCCTTCCTTCTTCATCTCTTTCAACAGTAGTAGTGTTCCAAAATTTCTTGATTAACCAAGCATATATGACTGGTTGTGAACACATAGCATATACATACTTAGTCCTCAGAATAAATCTGATCACCTCTTCATAACCTATAGTATCTTGTACATCTTCATTTAGGAATGCTGCTACGTTATGTTTAGGCTCAAATTTAAGCTCAGCCATCTGCATGAATAAAACAAAGAAATTTAGACACATTGAATTTGCAACACTTATTAATTTGTGAGTTATCAAGTTTGAACCAAACCGCTTAAAAATTTTCTAAGTGTTTAAACAACTCATCACATGAAAAATTGTATATTGGTCCTAAACTTAATTCAACTCAATTCAGTTAAAAGTTTCTTAAAATCAAATTAAAGAATGAATTTTGTGATTAATTTTGACATTTTTATTAAAACATTCATGAATTTGACTGTTCATATTTAAAACCCGACTGATGAACTCATAATCATCAAGAACACGATGTGATGAAATACTAATTTAACCATTTCAATTTGTTAGAAAACAAGTTTCCATCATCAATCAATGTTCAATTTCAGTTATTAAAGCATATTATTGTCACAATTTTCAACTTTTCCTTCAAACTAGGGTTAATACGCCTAAACAGACATAAAATGCCTGATTGAATTCGAAGTATAAACTTGAAATCTGATGAATTTCATCTCGAAATGATGTTTAGATTCAGTGTATAACCTATAAATCACAAGTATTAACACCAAACAGTCAAAAAATGATGAACTAAATGATTTGAGTTTATGACTATCGAGAGTGTTTTCAGGGGATTTTGAGTGATGAATGAATGAATTACAAGTGTTGTATATATATATATAAGTGAAAATTTTATGCGCATGAACACTATACAGTCGCATGAGACTAAATTTTAATTTTTCAGGCGCATGAGCACTATTTGTGTGCATGAGGTTTAGACGCATGAGCACTGTTCAGGCGCTTGAGCACTGTTCAGGCGCTTGAGCACTGTTTAGGCGCATGAGACTAAATGAAACGCCTAACACTTGGTGTTTACATCACTTCAAATGTCTACACTTGGAAAGTCTTGGAACTGTTTAGGCGTATGAGCATAAATGATACGCCCAATACTTAACCAATTTTTTCAGACACATGACAACTGTTTAGGCACATGAGCTTGAATGAAACGCCAACACTTGTGCAAATTTCTGAAAATTCACCATACTCCTGATCTGAACTTATAAGAACTGTTCAGGCGCATGGAATCCTTTCCATGAGTCTTGACACTTGAACTTTTCTCATCATCTATCTGAACACTAATTAAACATATTAGTACTATTTACACTCCCAACACTTAGTCAAAATTGTTTGACTATCACTCAAAATTTTCATTAATTTCCCTCAATTTTAATATTTTCGAAATTCAAACTTTTATATTTTTATTTATTATTTTTGACCTTTGTTTTTATTTTAAATTTTCAAAATTAATTTCCCATCATTTTAGTCTCTATTTAATTTTTACAAAACAAATAATCTCATTTTGTTTGCACGAAGCTTTTTCACTGAATTTGAATTCTTTTTCAGGTTTATTTTTACATCATATCAAACACACATATGCTTGAAATTGCAGCTTCATCCTTTCATCCAAAACACTTTATTTTTTATTTCTTATTCACATTTTGAAAATCAATTATTTTCTCTTTTTTATTTTTACTCCCCCTAAACTTTTAAGTTTTACAAACTTAGAAGTTTCTTTGGCCTTGCAAGAAGAGGAAACTAATCATTATCAACATGCCTGCACACAGAAAATCATGAAAAAAATAAAAAATAAAGCAGAATAAAAATCTACTATATAGAATTGAATCACATGCCTGCAGTGAGATCATATCAGTTAAGATCAGCACATTAAAAGAAAATAAATGATGGATAGTCATAGACAGTGATTAAATCCTGATCAAGTGTGTTCCAGGTCAGTATTTTTGCAGCAAAGGAGACACGAGATCTAAGGACAGAAAATGAGTGCTCTTGGCAAGATACTCAGCACACTTACTTTTTCAATTCTTGGATTGATTAAGGTACGGGTTATAGTTCGTTCAACTGACTCTCTCTGTTTCTTAGATGTCACTAGTCTAAGATCTGAGATCTAAAGTCTAGATCTCTTAAGTCTCTAGTCTACCCTGCACATACATAAAATATCCTATTTATACTATCAAGAAACAAAGGAACATATATTTACAAAATAAGTCCCTATACTATGACAGAAAACACATAAAGACAAAATGTTAATCTTTCAAGAGCGTCAAGACTTAGTATGCCTTAATCGTCCGCTGCGGACATTGACTGTCCGCTATGGAAACTTAGTGTTTACTTTATCCGCTATGGACTTTTGTCACCCGCTGTGGACTTTGGTCGTCCGTTGTGGACTTTGGTTGTTCGCTGTAGACACTTAGCGTTTAATCATCCGCTATGGACCTTGTGTATGCGCTGTAAACACGTGGGATTATTCTGAATTTTGGAGAAAGGGATTTACATGATCAGTACTTAAGTTTTAATAGAAGAATATGATTGTTATATGTTTTTAATGTTATGATCTTTTTATGTGATGATGTTATGGAAAATAATTAATATTTCATGCTATGTGATTAAAGACTAATAATTAATATTTCATGCTATGTGATTAAAGACTATAGATATCTTAGAAAGTATTATTCATAATCAAGTGGACACAAAGGAATAAAAGAAGGCAGTGAAACTTAATGAATATTACCCCCAGGCCCTTATGATGAATGAAAAGCAAAATGAATGGAGGTGCACGACCATGTTGTCGTCAGCTCAACTGATGTGCGACTGTTTCAGCATATGAGGATGCATATCTGGGGTCTAATTCTTGTGATTGAAGAATGAATGAATGAAGGAGACCTGTATTCATGAGCAAGCTTCGTGCCTAGCAGTGTGGCTCAACTGTCAGGGGTTAGCTACTATGATAAACATGTGCTGGCAGGGGTTCGGCATTTGTTGCCAACCATATGATGTAGGCTCTTGCTTTTTTCAATCCTAGTTAATGAAAGAGAAAGATAATGAAAGACAGAAAGATAATTAATGTCTTAACGAATGTCATCCGTCAATTTGACTATTATGTATAATGATGGATGATCACTAAAGGAAGCTTACAAAATGTATATTTTTATATATTATTAAAACTAGAACTCAATCAGTAACGCTGACTTCTTATATGCATATCAGTTGGCAGGTAATGGGGTTGCTGGGGGTGGCGTGGGGATGGAGCTACTTGGCAAATAGAGACTTGCATCCATGTTTCTTTTGAAGAAACAATGTTTTTGTCTTGTAATAAAACAGAAATGTCTTTTTGTACTTAATGACAATGATGTATTTCTTGGCAAAAACTTTTACTAACGCAATGAGATGGATTTGTTAAATTATTTTGCTGCGATGTTTTCATATTTCAATGAATTTTAATATGCATTGTGTTATGAATGACCAACTGTGAGGTTTCCCGGGATCAGGGCCTTACACTTTTAGATAAAGAATAGCCTTCACGTTTGATATCTTGGAGTTTGTTACAGGAAATCGGGGAATTCACCCGTGCTTGTAACATGATGAACGAGCCATGGAGAAGATTTTTTGCCATTAGTGGCCCACAATATAAAGAGCTTTGTTTGGAGTTTTTCTCCACGTTTAATTTCAAATCTAACAACCATAACTATAGGTATACTAATCTAATTGATTACATATATTAATGTCACTGAACTTATATATTTTTTAACAGTGATAACGATGCTATCAGTTTCATGCTCGGGGGGTGCCACGTAATTATTCTGTGGCACAGTATGGTGTTTTGATGGGTTTATATACAGTTCAAGAGACCCATCAATCTGATATTTTGAATAGTCGTACGCAATTTCCTGAAGATTATAATGATAAAATGTTTTGGCAGGAAATTGGTAAGGGTCAATATGTGCCTAATAATAAAACAAAAGCTACAAGAATGAACGATCCGTTGTATAGATATCTTCATCGCGTTATTGGTCATACTATAGCTGGACATAGGATGACCAGTGGAGGGGTGACTAAGAAGGATTTTTTTTTTAATTTTGTTTGATTAAAAGGAGGCCTTGTAACCTGGCATATATGCTTATTGATTATTTTACTAGTTGCACGGGGATAAAGAAAAGCAGACATATTTGTGGTGGTAAATATGTTACTTGACTCGCTGAGTCTTTACACATTCTCACCCCTAAGAACGTGGCAAGGTTAAACGGGCCGGTTCTTATGTCCGGATTTGTTGATCGTGAACTTGTTATACGGATGTACATTATTGCAGATTCTCAAAAAGTTAGGTGGAGGTTTAAACATAATAATCAAACATGGGTATCTCCAAATCAAGACCCTTCTAAAGACCCGTATCAATAGAAATGTATTTTTTTGTATTTATGATAATGTAATTTTGTTTCTATTTGTATAATAGTATAAGTTTTTTAGTTATATAAAATTGTGATTTAGTTTTTCTTTGTATATGAAATAAAAATATATTAAAAAATTATAAAAATAAACGATGACAATAATTGTAGACAAGAAAGAATGGCAGGTTGACAGATTTCACTATTCAGTTCAAAAAAAAGGATAACAATAATTGCAGATAAGAAAGAATGACAAATGTTCACAATTCACAATTCATAATTCGCTAACTGATTTGATATAAAGTGACTGTCAATATGTCTATAAATTCACAATTCACAATCCACAATTCACAATTATTCACATTTATTCACAATTTATTCATAATTCCTTCATAATTCAACTCTATAATGTCTCAATTTCATAACGATTGGGTGTACCAAACAAGAGAGGAGTTGATGGATTGGGTGCAAAACACTGCACGCACCCTTGGATACGTTATTTTCACACAACGGACGAAGAAGACTTTATACGGCTTCGTCAACAAGGCATTTCTTATGTATGATCGTGGTGGTGTATACAAGTCAATATCAGATTCAACCATGCATTCAGGCACAACGAAGACAGGATGTCCATTTCAACTTATAGCAAAATATGATGAAGAAGATGGAGGTTGGAAAATACATGTTGTGTGTGATGAACATAACCATGAGCCTTCTAAATTTTTGGAGGGTCATTCTTATGCAAAAAGATTGTCTAAAGAGGGGTACGCATTGGTGGAAGATCTTACAAGAAAAAATATGCAGCCACATGATATTCTTACGGCTTTAAAAGAAAATAATATCCACAATTGAAACCGTGTACGATGCACGGATAAGGATACGAAAGTTGGATAAAGTTGGAAGCACCCCAATGCAAGCACTTCTCCAATCTTTTCCGATGGGTGGATACATCTATGAGTTTACTACAGATGACGACTCAAATCAATTAAACAGTTTATTTTTTGTAAACAAGACGAACAAGTATCTGTAAGGCCCCGTTCCCGGGACACTTACAGCTGGACCGTCATCGCATAAAATATTCAAAATAAACATTTCTTTTGCAGCAGAATTTAAAAACTTTCATTAATAATTAAAACAAGTTATTTCGTTACATAAATCGTTTACATATCAAAATACAATAACACGTCAAAATATGGATGCCAGTCTTCGAAACACTCCCAGTAGCTTATGCATCCATGCCTGCAACTCCTCAGCATCTACAAAATACCTGCCAACTATTATGCATACAAAAAGTCAACGACACTGAGTGAGTTTTAGTTTTATAAATAAAATACTTTTCTTCCTTTAAAAACATAACCTTCACCATCGTACGCAATCACACATTATACGTACACATTGATAATATTTATTATTATCTTCATCATTGTTCATTACGTACATTTCGTACATTCATCATTATCTTTCACTGCAATCTGGATCCTGTCTCATGCAATACCCCCGACTCATGTCCGAAGACCGATACGGTACCGGGGTACGCGACAAGGATCCCCTTTGAGTCACGAAGACTCCCTTCGAGTCACGAAGACTCCTTTCGAGTCACGAAGACTCCCATCGAGTCACGAAGACTCCCTTCGAGTCACGAAGACTCCCTTCGAGTAACAAAGACTCCCTTCGTTCTTTACGTTCCACTTTTCATTATTATTATCTTTCACTTCGTTACATAATACTTTATGCTCAATAAAACATCAAACCACGTAAAGCCATACATCATACATAACGTATAATAAAACATAATACATACGTTTTGAAAACCGTTTAACGAAGAAAGACAACACACCACACACACAACATAAACCACAACACAACATCATGCATAAGCCACCACATTCAAACGGGACCTATCTCAAACATCACCTCTTAAAGCCCCTAAGAAAGCCCTAAGTCTAAAATGAGGCACATAAAACATTCTAGGCGTATGAGCAGAAAATTTTAAGTATAAAAGCTCCTGGGCGCATCAGCACTATTTGGGCGCATCAGCACTATTCGGGCGCATCAGCGCAGTCGCAGGAACAATTCTAGGCGCCTGGGCACTATGCGGACGCATCACCCATACTTAGCCATTTCCACACTTTCTGGGCGCATGAACCACTGTTCAGGCGCACCACCTACACTTAGGTGCATGGGCACTCTGGCCGCATGGGCACTATGTAGGCGCATGTCCAACACTTTGTCACCTGGGCACTATCTGGGTGCATGGCCACTATTTGGGCGCACCAACTGGGTGCATCAGCACCCTTGGACGCATGAGCAACACTTAGGCTCATGGCCAACTTTTGGGCGCATGAAGGATACTGTTAGGGCGCATGTCCCCTGTTAGGGCGCATGAAGATAGTTGGGCGCATGGAACATTCTGAACATTTAATCTGCCAAGACCACACCCGAAACATTTCTAGCGTAACCCAAACACAGATCTAGCATACTAAGGGCATCTAAACATTCTGACAACAATTCTAACCTCAAAACGAGCATCAAAACATGAAACCACAGAATACCATACGAACCACAACAAACTGAAACATATGATTATCTTTGAAAAACCTTTTCCCAGTATGCATAATAGCCCCAAACACTTTAAAATCTGTAAAAGAGGGTTCTAGAAACTCACCTGAAGTAGATCTTCAAACCAGGTACTTCCACCTATGATTTTAGCTTCAAATTCCCCGAGAACAACCTCTAAAACATCAAGAACTTCAGTTTAGGACTGAAAACCCAACTGAAACCGAACTCATGTTCAAGAGAACTCACCTTAGCAGCTTCCTCTTCCTCTTTCTCCAAAAACCCGAGCCCTTTCACCCATTTACTTTTCTTTCTGGATACTTTTCTTTTCGTTTTCTTTTTAATAAAATTTTGGGTGTTATAAGTCCACCCCGCTTATATAGGTTTCGTCCCCGAAACCTGTCGCTTCTCGAACAGTCACGGGTAATGCTGTCTCACCTCTTCCTTGATCTTACACGTAGGCTTAGTCCCCTTCTGGGCTCCACTGTGCTTGCACAAGTGTAAGCACCATTCTCCTTAGCTTTTCCTTTCCTTCTATCATAAATGACCCTCAGTTGCTCCACGTAGTTGAATCGTTCATCAATCCCAGTATTCTCTAGTGGCACGATCACATCCCCATCAGTTGAGCACTTTCTTAGATAAGATACATGGAACATCAGATGACTTCCACTTAACGCGTCGGGTAGCTCCAGTCGACATGCCACTTCTCCTACCTGAGCAACAATTCAGATTGGTCCTTTATTCCTCAGTACTAGCTTCACTCACTTTCGAAATTGGGTGATCTCCTTTCTCATAACGAGGCCTTCATCATTATTTCATCGTCGTAGATCGCCACCGAACTTCCTTTGGGCACGGTTGTTCAAACCACCTTCTTGCAACACTCGGTGTTTGGCTCATAGGTTACTAGCCAATTCACTTTTAGGTGTACGTCTATCCACCTAAGTCTATCCTGAACAGCTTAGCAGGACACATGCGCTCTCTCAATTCTATTGCGCAACCTTCTAGGGCAACAGGTAACCTAGTGGACTTACCGATAGCAATTTCTACATCGAAGGCTCATCGATCTTCCTACTCCTAACTTGCAACTTAACACAAAGGCAGCAGGAACGAAACTACTACTAGCACCACAATTAAATCACAGATGCACAAGTTTAAATTACCAGAAACGTACCTTACGTCGCGTCGAAGTCCGCTCTAGCCTCCTCCCGGTCAGGGCAAATGCTCCAACCTTCATCCTTTGACATCCCTTCTTGCATCGGAGCTCTTAGCCCTTGACTTCATGCAGTCTCTACTCCTGTGTCCACTCTCACCACACCTGTAACATCTTATTGCATGACAATCCCTCGCCAAGTGGCCCTCCTTTCCACACTGAAAATAGAGATTCGATCTCCGCTTACATTCTCCTGCATGCTCCTTCCAACATTTCTTGCATGCCCTCGCTTCCTTTGTTAACATCGTTGGATCATCCATCCTTACTTTCTTACCACCAACCTCAAATTCACCATCATCATCATCCCGCCTTCCGTTCCCACTCTTAACATAACTCCGCTCTTCCTCCTCATCCATCATCACCACCGCCTCTCGCTCGTCATACAGCCTCCCCGCCAAATCAACCGCCGACCTAAACATGCTTGGTCGGGCAGTGATCAGGTGTCTGCGGATATCTACTGGCAGACCTTGAATATACCTCTTGATCTTTCATGACACAGGCGTCACTTGATCTGGAACCAGCCTTGTCATCTCGTTGAACTTCGTGGTGTACTGTTGGTGAGTCATCGTTTTCGCCTCCAGTTGTAGGAACTCCCTCTCAATTTTGTCAAGCTCTCTATGAGGGCAAAACTCCTCGATTACCAACCTCTTCAGCTCCTTCCACCTCATCCTCCCGATTGCTCTTGTGCCCTCAACCTAGACAATGTTGTCCCACCAGCACAAGGCTGAATCCACAAATGAGTGGGTAGCAAACTTCACCTTCTGATCCTTGCGGCACTCGCTAATTTCAAGTACTGCTTCCATCTCTCTCACCCAATGTTGTGCAGCAGCAACACTCCCATTCCCATCAAACACAGGGGGCCTACACCTTTGGAATGCTCCATAGCTGCATCCCTTCGCAACCTCCTCCACAGCTTCCTCCTCCTCCTTATCACCACTGGAGACAACCATGTCAGCATTGGGTTGCTCCATATCTCTAGAACCTCCGGCTTCACCTCCTCGTTGTGCGGTTCTCCTCTTCTCACTCTCTTTCTTCTCATCCTCCTTCATAGCTTTAATAACTTCAGTCACTACAGTTGGCAGAACCGTCTGCAAGACCTGTTGGACTTCCTCTGCTACTGCCTCCTTCATTGAGGCTCTCAGATTAGCACTTCTGTCCTCACCGTCTTGGTGATGAAACTCTGGCCCTTCAGGAGATGTCTCAGCAGTCTTAGCTCTGCTCCTCATGACACTCGGTCTAACACCTCGTCCACCACGACCTCCACCTCACGAAGCCTCAGAAGACCTACCACCAGCCATCTAGAACACTACAAGATTCAAACACCAACACGGACATTCAAGGTAATAGCTCAAGTTATGTAAAGTATAGTAAGTCCCTAATCACAGTGGCCAGTTGTGTTTAGTCACTTACTTTACTCTTTATTCCCCAAGCATCTCCTACGCTGACTACATCAGTATCTAAATCCGCACAGAAGCACACAAGCCACATAACATGCGCATATAATACCGGTTAACATTTACTTACATAAAACCTTTACATAAAACTTTTACCTGCAGGCACGTAGCTACTAGGACTGGCATCCTTTTTCTTTCATCCCATTCTCAGTTTAAGATTAGGTTTTTGAAAATATTTACCCAATTCCCTTAAACTTTAGCTCTGATACCAACTTGTAAGGCCCCGTTCCCGGGACGCTTATAGCTGGACCGTCATCGCATAAAATATTCAAAATAAACATTTCTTTTGCAGCGGAATTTATAAACTTTCATTAATAATTAAAACATGTTATTTCGTTACTTAAATCGTTTACATATCAAAATACAAAACATGTCAAAATGTTGATGCCAGTCTTCGAAACACTCCCAGTAGCTTACGCATCCATGCCTACAACTCCTCAGCATCTACAAAATACCTGCCAACTATTATGCATACAAAAAGTCAGCGACGCTGAGTGAGTTCTAGTTTTATAAATAAAATACTTTTCTTCCTTTAAAAACATAACCTTCACCATCGTACGCGATCACACATTATACGTACACATTGATAATATTTATTATAATCTTCATCATTGTTCATTACGTACGTTTCATACATTCATCATTATCTTTCACAGCAATCTGGATCCTGTCTTATGCAATACCCCCGACTCATGTCCGAAGACCAATACGATACCGGGGTACGCGACAAGGATCCCCTTCGAGTCACGAAGACTCCCTTCGAGTCACGAAGACTCCCTTCGAGTCACGAAGACTCCCTTCGAGTCACGAAGACTCCCTTCGAGTCACGAAGACTCCCTTCGAGTCACGAAGACTCCCTTCGAGTCACAAAGACTCCCTTCGTTCTTTACGTTCCACTTTACATTATTATTATCGTTCACTTTGTTACATAATACTTTACGCTCAATCAAACATCAAACCACATAAAGCCATACATCATACATAACGTATAATAAAACATAATACATACATTTTGAAAACCGTTTAACAAAGAAAGACAACACACCACACACACAACATAAACCACAACACAACATCATGCATAAGCCACAACATCCCAACGGGACCTATCTCAAACATCACCTCTTAAAGCCCCTAAGAAAGCCCTAAGTCTAAAACGAGGCACATAAAACATTCTAGGCACATGAGTAGAAAATTCTAAGTATAAAAGCTGCTAGGCGCATCAGCACTATTTGGGCGCATCAGCACTATTTGGGTGCATCAGCACTATTCGGGCGCATCAGCACAGTCGCAGGAACAATTCTAGGCGCATGGGCACTATGCGGGCGCATTACCCATACTTAGCCATTTTCACACTTTCTGGGCACATGAACCACTGTTCAGGCGCACCACCTACACTTAGGCGCATGGGCACTCTGGCCGCATGGGCACTATGTAGGCGCATGGCCAACACTTGGTCACCTGAAGTAGATCTTCAAACCAGGTACTTCCACCTACGATTTTAGCTTCAAATTCCCCGAGAACAACCTCTAAAACATCAAGAACTTCAGTTTAGGACTTAAAACCCAACTAAAACCGAACTCATGTTCAAGAGAACCACCTTAGCAGCTTCCTCTTCCTCTTTCTCCAAAAACCCGAGCCCTTTCACCCTTTTTCTGCTTTGGCCGAGGCCAAAAGCAGATCTATGCTTTTAAAGAGGTGGCCATACCTCTTATATTATTAAAATAATAAAGTTTGTGCACTTTTTCACTTTGCCCCCTTCAACTTGTGCCCATTTACTTTTCTTTCCGGATACTTTTCTTTTCGTTTTCTTTTTAATAAAATTCGGTGTGTTACAGTATCGCCTCCCTTTTCTTTAAATTGTTGGCTTAACTTCAACAAACAAGACATTTTGTATTGCTTTCGCGTTCATACGAAATAAGAGAAAAGAAAACTTCAAGTGGGCTTTAAATTTTCTGAGAAATACACTGGATGACTATATGTTACAACGTGTCATAGTCACAGATAGAGAGTTGGCTCTGATGGATGCATGCCAAGTAATTTTCCCAGAAGTAGCCCGAATACTTTGCAGATATCATATACAGGAGAACATCAGAAAGCATTGCAGACCATCTTTCAAGTCTCAGACTGAGTGGGATAAATTTATGTATTATTGGAGATTTCTACTTCAATCTCCAATAATTCAGGCTTACTATGAAAATCGAACACGATTGCAGACAAAGTTGATGAACAAGCATAGAAGTATTTTCCTTATGTATTCAAATTATTGCTTTATTTTATACATTGAAACTAACATATTTGATTTAACTTTGCAGTTGTATTTAATTATTTGGATGTCAACTGGTTGCAAAATTATAAAGAGATGTTCGTGTCTGCATGGATTGGTCAACAACTAAATTTTAGAGAATGAAACAACAAATAGAGTAGAGAGCAAACATTCTTTGTTAAAAAACATTTGAATTCCGACAATTCAAATTTAGATAAATTTATAGGAATTTTAAATAACATAGTCCGTTTATAGGAAACACAAACAAATACAAGCTTCGAGGAAAGTCGGATTAAAATAAAACATCAACACAAAAATAATTTATTTGTTTTGTTGATATTTAATGTTTCTCATGAAGCTCTAGATATATTAGTTGGGGAGCTGAGGCGAGTCAATGAAATTCAAAACCAATCACAAAGTTGTGGCTGCCATATTCGTAGTACTTGCGGCTTACCATGTGCTTGTGAAATCTCACAGTATTTAAATGCAGGCGAACCTATTCCACTACATTCGATAGATATATTTTTGAGGAGGCTTGACATTTTACCGGTATCGTTGAACCAAGTTGAAAAAGATATTCAATGTGATGACGAACTTGAGAGGTTCAAAAAAAACCCTATCAGCATAAATCTTAATGAGCCTACAGTGCAAGAAGATACTCGTGGAAGGCCAACACTCAAATCTCAAAAACAAAACAAACCAGACCCTTCACTTGTTGAACCTACCCTAGGTCATAGCTACACGACGGATGATTTTGTCAGTTATGATTTTATGGGGTTGAGCCCCCGGAGACATAGTTCGTACGTAGATAACACAGCTCAATCGTCTCTAGATCACCATCCTTTACTATAGAGAACGTAAAAAGTGATGGTAACTGTGGGTTTCGTGCAGTTTCCTTTTCCTTGGGATTCGGTGAAGAATATTGGCTGAACATGAGGAATGAGCTTTTAAGCGAGTTACATAACAATTCTAATTTATACCGAAATATTTTCTTTGGCTCATATGATGAGACAGAACCTACTTTATCATGGCTAAACCCGGGTCCGGCTCCTAATCAACACTGGATGATAATGCCTTACACAAGAATATTGATCGCCAATAGATTTAATGTGATTCTTCAATGCTTATCTCCCACTGAAACTGCAACTTATTTTCTGCTATGGACAGGTCCACATGAACTCATGTACCACTAATTTATTACTATTACACATGTGTATGGATGCGACTACGTCTTTGTGCGCTTAGAGGGTGAATATTCATTGCCTTTCATAACGCTGATATGGAATTTTCACAAAAGTAATGATGCGGCTGTCTGGGAAAGAATGTATGAGGAGAGACTTCAAAGATATAATCAATATATACTTTAAAATAAAACTGTTATTCGTTGCAATATAGATTAGATTAGTATCATTTGTAATTTTTAGTAATCATAATATAAAGTTCTAAAATTATTCATTCATTTATTTATTTTGATTTCTAATATAAATCAAATATTTTAAATTATATAGTTATATACATATATAAACTATTTTAAATTATATTAAAACAATATGAGCTACATAAGTATTATTTGTATTTCTAAGTATTCATATTATAAAGTTAAAAAATTAGAGAAAGTTTACAATGTAAATACAAAAAGTTTTAAACTTATATATAATTTTTATCTTAAATTTATATAAAATTATATAATGTAAACTATATATATATAATAAGTTAACAACATATAAAATTAAACACTAAATTCATGTACATACAAAAAGTTTTAAAGTTATATATAATTTTTATCTTAAATTTTTATCTTATTACATAATGTAAACTATATATATGTAAAAATTTAATAACATGTATAATATAACTATATATCGAAAAACTTAATAATATATAAAATAAAACAATAAACGGTCGTTTATCGCGCCACTAACTGTCGTTTACTATTGTTAGTCACATCACCGGCAAACGGTCTACAGACCTGTAAACGGTCTTTTACCCCTTGACAAACGGTCGTTTACAATTTGACAAACGGTCGTTTACTTTGTCTGACGTAAAGTGTCCGGCCTAGGATGTATGAAACAAGCCTCCTAATATTTTTCAATCTTCCTGCTACAACTCATTTAATTTTCAGAAATCGATGACGTGACAACCTTCAGTCTTCCCATATGTTTAATTCACTTAATCAATGGTCCATACGTTCTCTCACCATTCTTAAAAAAATAATCCTCTTTAGTGAAACTCATCCTTATATATACTATGGGATAGATATTTTATAGAAAAACCTAAGAAAATATAGAAAGATATAATAAAACGTCACGTGTAAAAGAGGCTAACGGGTATAAAAGTTTAGAAGGTAGAGAATGCTTATTCAAGTCACATGCTACTCTTCCCTCTTTTTAAACGTTCACAACTTTTTTTATAAACTTTTACCATAAAAACGAACGTGTTTTTATTCTTTTTTACGAGAATGATGTTGCTATTTTTCAAAAAAGACGTGAACTGTTTGGTGTTTATAAAATTGGGTTTTTTTATATCTGTTGTTCATTAAATTGGTCATTTTATGATATTTTTGAACCATGCGATATTATAGTATTTTTGAGCTGTAGATTATATAGTATTTTGAACTGCAAGCTTTGTGTGTGTTTGAATTGTGTGCTTTTGTGTTGCTCTTCAATGGAGTGATTTTATAGTATTTTGAAATTGACAATTTTATGATGATTTTTTTAAGTGAGACTTTTATTGTGTTATTGAACGGTGAGAATATACGTGTGACTATATATGCATGTTTTTAGTTGGATCTTCCTATTTCATGCCTCCTAGTAGTTATTTGCGGGTATTTATTGAAATCTCACCACGTGAATCTCAATCACAAAGAACCACGATCTTGTTGTCAAAATTGTTTTCTATACTTTTAAAGTTTTTTCCCTTTATTTGCCTAACCATATGCTATACACACATACATAATGAGAAGTTTAAATAATACATCTGAATCATTAAACATGCTTTGAGAAAATGACGCATTAAGAAGCTCTATAAATCATTAAAAAGTGTTTTTTGGTGAACCAAACACATGATACCCCTGAGCGATTCAAATGTAGTGTATTAATGAAATCATTAAGAGGTTATTAAATACTCGTTTAAAAAAGATTATTAAAGTCTCCTAAATCGGATCAAACGAACTTTTAACTCATTACAATAACGTTGGACCTGGCTCGTCAAACACTATTGTCTTACCTTTTAGGTTTAGCTTTAAGGTTTAACTTTAGCTTTTAGGATTCGACGAGTCGGTTTTAACATCGCTGTTACGAGTTTATTCGAAGTTAGGATTACCCAATTTAGAAGTGACTAAAAATCATTAACCTTCTTAGACAAAAATTTCCTTTTACTTTAAACCACCCTGAATATAAATACACAAACATCATCTGTGTAATTTCCACATCGTATAAAATGGTCCTTCACAACAATTTTGATGTAGTTTTTCCCTAGTGGGGAACTCATTTTTCAACCCTCCATTGCAGGGGTTTCTTTAAAAAGACTTCATTCTCTACTCATTTCTCAATACTTTTCTAGAGAGAGATGAAGAAACGCCACTTAGTCATCAAGAAGAGCAACTCAAATAAAACTTTGGTTACATCGGTGATTCGAAAAGTTCATTACAGGCAATGTTTAAAGAACCATGCTGCTAACATCGGTGGATACGCGGTAGATGGTTGCAGAGAGTTCATGGCAAACGGAGACGAAGGTACAAGAGGTGCGCTGACCTGCGCCGCTTGTGGGTGCCACCGGAATTTCCATAGGAGAGATGTAGATGAGGTTGCTTGTGAGGGTTCTTCAACTTCAGGCAATTGAGGAACAATGCAAAGAAATTCATATAATCATACTGAGATTTTTTAAGTATATGGCAAAAGTTGTGGTTTGAAAGAAAGGTAAACATTGATAACGTGTTTATGTTTTGTTAAATTTTTCGATTCAAAATAGGGACATTAATAGACAACGAAGCTAATTATTTTTGGTTAGTTCTTAAATCGAAGAAATTAAAGCAAGAGGCTTCCTTTGGATCAAAACTAGGTGTAAGTCAAAAAATATAAGTGGAGTAATTGGTGCAAGCTCATTTTTTCTTGTAACTAGTTTGATAATTGCCGTATTTAAAAAAAAATAAAGGATAATGTGCAGTTTGTAGGATTTAAATCATCTGATTTTGGTTCTATAAGGTTGTGATATATTCATTTTGGAAACTTCTTTAAGCATTGTTTTGAAAACCGGATCGGACCGGCCGGCCCGACCGGTTGGACCGGAAGAGGACTCCAATCCGGTCCGCTTCGGTGCTTAAAACTATTTTCGCATTGAACCGGTGGTCAGACCGGTTGAACCGGGGGTCGAACCAGATGAACCGGGAGTTGGACCCGTTGAACCGGTTTTTCATATATATATATATATATATATATATATATATATATATATATATATATATATATATATATATATAGTATTTTTTACATATATATTTATAAAATAATTATAATTTTATTCGTTTCATATATCCGGTCCGACCGGTTGAACCGTTCCGACCAGTGAACCAGTAAGAAGTCCGATTCATTGTACAATCCGGTTCTAAAAACATTTTCTTTAAGGACAATAAATTTGCATGTATTATTGTGTCCAAGAAAAAATAAGTTATGTAAGTGGTTGTTCTAACGTGTATATCGTTCCTTTGGAGACTTTTACCGTTTATTGTTTTCAAAGTCTCCTATCAAAATTAATTAAATGATCCATCTCTACAAATCCTCTATTTTGTTATTTTTCAGAATTACTTTTGTCTTATGATATTACAAATATGTGTTTTATGGTGTCGTTTTTAAATTGATTATTGTTGATTAATACTATTACTACATCTCGAAGACACATATTGACAAGCATGTATTATTACACGGTATATTTGGAAATAAACAAGTTTCTCGATAGCAAATTAAATTCTGCAATATTGTCTTTAAAAAGTTTAGTAGATAAGAAAAAAATGGGTTGTTTGATTAACTAAAAACCAAATTGAATGAAATTATAGTTCGAAAATAATGCAATGAGCAAGGTAAACAATACTTTGTGATTTTATCAGAAAAAGATAACTGTATCTTTACTCAAGATGATTAACTAAAACAGGAAATGTAATTTTTGATTTAAATAAAGAAAAATTTGTTAATAGGAGGGGTATTTTAAAATGTTATAAAATTAAGAATAATTACTTTACTTGATGCATAATATACGACCACTTTTAAGGGTAAAATAATATTTTTAACATTATTTACAGATTACTCTTATAATTAGTTATATAATAACCTTACACTTAGTGCAACTTAAATAAAATATTACATTATCTACCCATTAAGCAAAAAAACTTAATTTGTTTTAAGATTTCAGTTATATCGTCTAATCTATCATGTTTAAATATATTTTGAGACTACAATTGTAACCTGTGTATTTTTTAAACGTTCTGGTGTAATCTTTTTGTTGGTTCGATCTGTATTTTATGAGCTACAATAAATCAATGCGTAAATGTATAAGTCTTGAATGAAGAAGTTCATAGCCAAACTTACAACATCAGATGCTCAAAGGAAGTTTATTGGATGAAGAAGTTCATAGCCAAACTTGATCTAGTTCCAAGCATTCAACAACTAAATGAGATATTTTGTGATAACACATCTATTATTGCTCAAGCCAAAGAACCTATATCTCATCACAGGGTAAATCATATTGGGACATAGTGAAATTAGAAGACATCATGATTAGCAAAGTTGACCAAGATCAAAACCTAGCTGACCTGTTTACTAAACTCATGACTTAAGACAAACATGATCAGCATAGAGATGCAATCAGGCTTAGATTAGCTACAGATATATTTTAATTTAATATTTTAATGTAGGAAGATTTAATAATTATACTTTTAAATACATTTGGACTAATGATTTAGATGCAATTATGAATCTTATAAATATGTTCTCTTTTAGTACGTTTAACTCATGAATATTGTATTCTAAGTTATCCGTAAACTGTCAGACTTGTGGGAACAATTCTGAATTAAGACTATTCTGATTATAGACTCAAGGAGTTGACTTTTAAATTCACAAACCTCATTATGAATGATGTTGAATGTAACTCACCACAAACCATCTTCATAATAAGATGCTTTGATACTGGTAAACTGTAACACCCGAATATTATTTTTAAAGACAAGCAAGAAAGAAAACACAATTTAACCCAAGTTGAGGGCTAAATGTGTCAAAAGGGCAAAAAGTATAAAAAGTTGGTGCATAAAGTGGGCATGGCCGCCCACACTTCCCTGCACAATTCTTTTCACCGGATTTTCTAGAGAGAGAAAGGAGAAGAGCTGAAAATTCGGACTTTGAAGAAAAAAGAAGGAGAATTCGAATTCAAGGTAAGAATTCATCATTTTGAGTTGTTCTTGGCCGGCCTATGCCTTGGTTGTATGCTTATGTGTGTATGTTGTGTTCGGGTGTATGTTTTTGGTGGGTTTTAGGTGGTTGAACTCATAGTACAATCGGGTTTGAAGAAGTTCATCCGGAAGTTTGTCAAAGGTGAGTTCTAGAACCCCCTTTTTACATGTTTTAGCTGATTTTGGGGCTGGAAATGCATGTATGTATGTTTTTACGAAAATGGGTTTTGTACCCGTATGTATGTGTATGTGTGAATGTGGGTGGGTTATGATTTGGGTGATTTATGATGTTATGATTGAGTTATGTTCATGTTATGATGCTTAGAATGCTAGAACTAAGTTAGAACATGTTGAATTGATGATTTGGGACTGATTCCGATATTGATAGTGTGAGTTCGTTGCCCATGCGCCTGGATTTGGCCTATGTGCCCAACGTTCGAATTTGCCTAAGTGTTTTTCCCCAGACGCCTGAAACCCATGCGCCCAAATAGTTCCCATGCGCCTAGAGTAGGCTGAAAATTGGCTAAGTATCCATGCGCCGAGGCACTCATGCGCATGCATAGTGCCCATGCGCCTAGAAATGCACAGAATGACTAAGTGTTGGGTCATGCTCCCAACTAGTGCCCATGCGCCTGAAAGTTCCCCATGCGCCTGAAAGTTCCCCATGCGCCTGAGAGGTCATGCGCCTGCATAGTGCTCATGCGCCTATGCCTTAGAATATTTTCTGAAATTTTAGGGAAAATGTAAAGTGTAGGTTTTGACTTGGGATGTTCTCGGGGTAATGTAAGTTGACTTTATGATGTCATATGTGATGTGATGATGATACTATGTATGGTATGGTTATGTTTATGTTTGTTCCTTATTATGTATGTTTATTTTCCAGGGCTTTGCGTGGTATGTTAATATCAATAAACGTAAAGTAGTATGTAATGAAAAGCAGGAAGATAATGAAAGAGGAACGTAAGGTATGAAGGAATACATGCATTAAAGAGAGAATGAATGAATGAAAGGATGAGTTTTTCCCCGGTACTAGTGCCAGGCTTTGTGCTCAATGAATGGGGGTCTATTTATAGACTTCGACCCAGTACCCGCTTTGTGCCTACGTTTGGGGTAAACTTATGTATGGGTTCCTTGTCGCTTGCCCCGGTACTGGTGCCAGGCTTTGTGCGCAATGAATGGGGGTCTATTTATAGACTTCGGCCCAGTACCCGCTTTGTGCCTACGTTTGGGGTATAGCTGATGACATTGATCCAGATGGAATGAACGAGGGAAGGTTAATGAAGGAATGTACGGTATGAAGTAATGAATGGTAATGGAAGATAATAATGATATTATCTATGTGTACGTATGTTGTATGATCGCGTATGAAGTAAGAATGGTTTTAAACGAAAGAAAAGTATTTTATTTTATAAACTAGAACTCACTCAGCAACGCTGACTTTTATATGTTTCCAGTTAGCAGGTAATGTTGCTGAGGATGGCATGGGCAGCTACTTGGATTATTTTGGATGGCATCCATTTCATGTTATGATAATGTTTTTGTGATGTAATGCAAATCATGATATTATGTAATAGTTATCTACAATGTATTATTTTGCAAAAGCAATTATAATGAAATGGTTTAAAATTATTCCGCTGCAATGTTTTAGAAATTGTAAATGTAAATTATATGTTTGTGCGATGATTGTCCAACTGTGAGCGTCCCGGGATCGGGGCCTTACAAGTTAGTATCAGAGCCAAAGTTTAAGTGAATTGGGTAAATATTTTCAAAAGAAACTTAAACTTAAACTGAGAATGGGACAAAGGGAAGGGATGTCAGTCCGAGTAGTTGCGTGCCATCAGGTATTTCCTTAATGATTAACCGGTATTATGTGCGCATGTTATGTGATTTATTATGCTTTTAGTAGATTTAGATACTGATGTAGTCAGGATAGGAAATGCTTGGGGTGAAGAGTAAAGTAAGTGGCTAATCACAACTGGCCACTATAATTAGGGACTTACTATACTTGACATAAACTGAGCTATTACCTTGAATGACCATGTTAGTGTTTGAATCTTATAGCGTGCTAGAGGATGGTCGGGGGTAGATCGTCAAAGGCTTCTCGAGGTGGAGGTCGTGGTGGACGTGGTGCTGGACCACGGGTCACGAGAGGAAGGCCTAGAGCTGAAGAGGTGGCTCATGAAGAGCCCGAGACCCCTCATCCGGAGGGTGGTGACGAGAGTGCTAACTTGAGGGCCTCGGTGAAGGAGGCTGTTGTAGAGGAGGTTCATCAGGTCATGCAGATGATCTTACCGTCTGTGGTGACCGAAGTGATAAAGGCTGTACGGGAAGGAGAAAGGAAGGAGAGGAACAGGTCCTTGAGAGGGAGAGAGCAACCGAAGACTGAGACGGTTGTCTCCACTGATGAAGAAGAAGAAGAGCCTGAGCCTGAGGCAGCACGAGGTTGTAATTATGGGGCATTTTAGATATGCAAGCCCCCTACTTTTGATGGTAATGGCACTGCTGCTACTGCTGCTCACCGATGGGTGAGAGAGATGGAGGCGGTACTTGATATCAGCGAGTGCCGGGAAGACCAGAAGGTGAAGTTTGTGGCCCACTCATTTGTGGACTCAGCTCTATGCTGGTGGGACAATATCATCCAAGCCGAGGGTAGTAGGGTGATTGGCAGGATGAGGTGGGCAGAGCTGAAGAAGCTAGTCATTGAGGAGTTCTGTCCTCACCGAGAGTTGGACAAGCTGGAGAGGGAGTTCCTGTAGCTGGAGGCGGGAACCATGACACACCAATAGTACACCACTAAGTTCAACGAGATGGCACAGCTGGTGCTAGACCAAGTGACGCCCTTGTCACGGAAGATCAAAAGATATATTCAGGGATTGCCGGCAGATATCCGCAGGCACATGATCACCGCCCGGCCGAGCACGTTCAGGTCGATGGTTGATTTAGCGGGTAGGCTGTATGATGAAAGGGAGGTGGTGGTGGCTGAGGTGAGTAAGAAGGGTGTTGGTGACCGGAACTGGAGTGGGAAGAGGTTTGGATGTGGCGGGGCCGCTTCAAACAACAAAGTTGCGAGGGTGGATGACCGACGTGTGGTCACACTCGGTGCGGGGTCGAAGAGGTGTGGCAAATATGGGAAAGAGCACACCGGGGAGTGTAGAATGGGATCCAATGTCTGTTTCCGGTGTGGAAGGTTAGGACATGTGGCTAAGGACTGCAGAGTAAGGAGGTGTTATAACTGTGGTGAGGAGGGCCACATGATGAGGGAATGCAAGAAGCCGAGGGCTGAGAGTTCCTAGGCGAAGAAGACAGCCGGGACTGAAGGGCAGAAAGCTAGCGCCAGGGCTTTCACGATGACCAGGGAGGAGGCTAGGACAGACCCTGATGTTGTTTCAGGTACGTTTCTAGTAAACCAAACTCTTGCTTCTATGTTATTTGATTCAGGTGCTAGTAGGAGTTTTATTTCTGCTGCTTTCTGTGCTAAGTTGCCTGTTAGTAGTAGGAGTATTGATGAGCCCTTCGATGTAGAAACTGCCATAGGTAAGTCTACCAGGATTTCTGAGATGATAGAAGGCTGTGACATAGAATTAGAAGGTCATAAGTTTCCTGTTAGACCGTTCGTGATGACCTTAGGCGGTTTCGATGTAGTCCTAGGAATGGATTGGTTGGCGGACTACGAGGCGAACATTGTGTGTCGCAAGAAGATGATTAATCTGACAGCGCCTGACGGGAGTTCGGTGACGATTCACGGCGATCGAGTTACGATGATTCCGAAGGTGATTTCGATGGCGGTGGCGGGAAAATGCATGAGGCGGGGATGTAGTGCCTACTTGGCCCACGTGAGGGATGTAGATACGCTAACACCAAAACTGTCAGATGTACCGGTTGTGTGTGAGTTCCCAGATGTGTTTCCCGAAGACTTACCAGGTGTGCCACTGGACCGCGAGATCGAGTTCCAAATTGACTTGATACCGGGTGCCCAACCTGTTGCTAAGGCACCGTATCGGTTGGCTCCGACCGATATGAAAGAATTGATGGAGCAACTACAAGAGTTGCTTGATAAGGGGTTCATTAGACCGAGTATCTCTCCTTGGGGTGCTCCGATCTTATTCGTGAAGAAGAAGGACGGTAGTATGAGGATGTGTATAGACTACCGCGAGCTGAACAAGTTAACGGTGAAGAATCGGTATCCATTACCGAGGATTGATGACCTGTTTGATCAGCTCCAAGGTGCCAGTTGGTTCTCGAGGATAGATCTTTGATCTGGCTACCATTAGCTGAAGGTGAAGGAGCAAGATATTCCTAAAACAGCTTTTCGCATGTGTTATGGAAACTACGAGTTTCTCGTTATGTCCTTTGGTTTGACCAACGCGCTGGCTGCTTTTATGGACTTGATGAATCGAGTGTGTTGGCCGATGTTGGATAAATCAATGATTGAGTATATTGATAATATCCTGATTTATTCGAAGAATGAGGCGGAGCATGCCGGTCACATTCGGGAAGTGTTAGAGACAATGAGAAAAGAGAGGATGTATGCCAAGTTCTCCAAGTGCGCGTTCTGGTTGCTCGAAGTTCAATTTTTGGGTCATGTGGTGAATCCGGAAGGGATCATGGTGGACCCAAAAAAGGTGGAAGCAGTGATGCAATGGAAGTATCCTAAGACGCCCTCCAAGGTTTGTAGTTTCTTGGGGTTGGCGGGTTATTATAGGAGATTCATTTAAGACTTCTC
The DNA here is from genome assembly GCA_025506505.1 of Flaveria sonorensis. Lineage (NCBI taxonomy): Eukaryota > Viridiplantae > Streptophyta > Magnoliopsida > Asterales > Asteraceae > Flaveria > Flaveria sonorensis. The sequence goes on along the minus strand of CM046427.1, from coordinate 22,262,174 downwards.
TAAGATAGCTTCCCCATTGACTAATTTGACTCGCAAGGATGTGAAATTTGTATGGGGTCAAGCTCAAGAGAGTGATTTTGAGGAGTTAAAGGCAAGGTTGACTCAAGCTCCAGTTTTATCATTACCCTAAGGAAGCGAGGACTTAGTGGTCTATTTGGATGCTTCTTACTAGGGGTTGGGTTGTGTGTTGATGCAGCGAGGAAAGGTTATAGCTTATGCATCCCGACAGTTGAAAGTTCATGAGGTTAATTACCCTACTCATGACTTGGAGCTAGCAGCTGTGGTCTTTGCACTAAAGATTTGGAGGCACTACCTATACGGAACGAAGTGCACAATCTTCACGGACCACAAGAGCTTGAAGTACTTCTTCGAGCAAAAGGACCTGAACATGAGGCAGAGGCAATGGTTGGAGCTCATAAAGGATTATGATTGCGAGATCCATTACCATCCGGGCAAGGCCAACGTAGTGGCGGATGCCCTTAGCCGAAAAGAGAGACCCGAGCCGATTCGGGTAAAGGCTTATCAGTTGATTATGACCTCTGATGTGATGAAGTAGGTCAAGGAGTTTCAAGACGAGCCATTGAAAGAAGATTGTCTTAACTCCGAAAGGATGAGAGGTATGGTTGCGGAATTGGGTGAAAACACTCTGGGTGTTAAAAACCGATTCGGTAGGACGTGGATTCCTCGTTATGGGGATCTACGTGGGAAGATAATGGATGATGCTCATAAGACTCGATACTCCATTCATCCCGGTGCTACAAAGATGTATCAAGATATGAAGAAAGATTATTGGTGGCCGGATATGAAGCATGATGTAGCGGAGTCTGTGAGTAAGTGCCTTACTTGCTTGCAAGTGAAGGCCGAGCATCAGAAGCCGTACAGGAAGATCCAACCATTGGATATACCGGAGTGGAAGTGGGAGCATATCACCATGGACTTTATCACAAAGCTACCACGTACCGCGAAAGGGTATGATGCCATATGGGTGATAGTTGATCATTTAACGAAGAGTGCTCACTTCCTACCAATCCGCAAGACATATCCATCCGAGAGGTTGGCAGATTTGTTCATTAAAGAGATTGTGACTCGTCATGGTGTGCTGGTGTCTATTGTTTCCGATCGTGACACCCGGTTTACATCTAAATTTTGGAAGAAATTCCATGATGCTATGGGGACGAGGTTACACATTAGCATGGCTTATCATCCACAGACGGATGGTCAGTCGGAGAGAACCATTCAGAAGCTAGAAGATATGCTTCGGGCATGCGTCATTAACTTTGGAGGAAGTTGGGATGACCACTTACCATTAGCTGAGTTCTCGTATAATAATAGTTATCATGCCAGTATTGGTATGCCCCTTATGAGATGCTATATGGTAGGAGGTGTAGAACACCCATTTGTTGGGGTGATATTGGACAGAAGGAGTTAGGAAGTATTAAGGTGATCGAGGCTACGACTGAGAAGCTTGAGAAGATCAAAGCCTTTATGAAGGCAGCTAAAGATAGGCAGAAGTCGTATGCCGACAAGAGAAGTAGACCGATTGAGTTCAAGGTGGGTGACAGAGTTATGCTGAAGGTCTCACCTTGGAAGGGTATCATTCGGTTTAGAAAGCGGGGAAAGTTGAGCCTGTGGTACATAGGGCCTTTTCGAATCATTGCTCGAGTAGGAGAGGTGGCCTATAGATTGGAGTTACCCGATAAGTTAAGTGGAATTCACCCTACATTCCATGTATCTCATCTGCGGAAGTGTTTACCTGATAAAGATATGGTTGTACCACTGGAAGATATTGAAGTTGATGAAAGGCTCAATTATGTGGAGCAACCAGTGGTAATCATTTATCGTAAGGAGAAACGGTTAAGGAATAAAGTGGTTCCTCTTGTGCGTGTACAGTGGAAGCACAGGAAGGGATCCGAGTCTCCATGGGAGACTGAAGAAGCAATGAGACAGCATTACCCACATCTGTTTAAGGAATAACAGGTTTCGGGGACGAAACCTATATAAGGGGGGTAGACTTGTAACACCCGGATATTATTTTTAAAGACAAGCAAGAAAGAAACACAATTTAACCCAAGTTGAGGGCTAAATGTGTCAAAATGGAAAAAAGTATAAAAAGTTGGTGCATAAAGTGGGCATGGCCGCCCACATTTCCCTGCACACTTCTTTTCACCGGATTTTCTAGAGAGAGAAAGGAAAAGAGCTGAATTTTTTGACTTTGAAGAAAAAAGAAGGAGAATTCGAATTCAAGGTAAGAATTCATCATTTTGAGTTGTTCTTGGCCGGCCTATGCCTCGGTTGTATGCTTATGTGTGTATTTTGTGTTCGGGTGTGTGTTTTTGGTGGGTTTTAGGTGGTTAAAATCATAGTACAATCGGGTTTGAAGAAGTTCATCCGGAAGTTTGTCAAAGGTGAGTTCTAGAACCCCCTTTTTACATGTTTAAACTAATTTTGGGGCTGGAAATGCATGTATGTATGTTTTTACGAAAATGGGTTTTGTCCCGTATGTATGTGTATGTGTGAATGTGGGTGGGTTATGATTTGGGTGATTTATGATGTTATGATTGAGTTATGTTCATGTTATGATGCTTAGAATGCTAGAACTAAGTTAGAACATGTTGAATTGATGATTTGGGACTGATTCCGATATTGATAGTGTGAGTTCGTTGCCCATGCGCCTGGATTTGGCCCATGCTCCCAACGTTCGAATTTGCCTAAGTGTTTTTCCCCAGATGCCTGAAACCCTTGCGCCCAAATAGTTCCCATGCGCCTAGAGTAGGCTGAAATTTGGCTAAGTGTCCTTGCGCCTAGACTGCCCATACGCCGAGGCACTCATGCGCCTGCATAGTGCCCATGCGCCTAGAAATGCCCAGAATGACTAAGTGTTGGGTCATGCTCCCAACTAGTGCCCATGCGCCTGAAAGTTCCCCATGCGCCTAAGTGTTCCCATGCGCCTGAGAGGTCATGCGCCTGCATAGTGCTCATGCGTCTATGCCTTAGAATATTTTTTGAAATTTTGGGGAAAATGTAAAGTGTAGGCTTTGACTTGGGATGTTCTAGGGGGTAATGTAAGTTGATTTTATGATGTCATATGTGATGTGATGATGATGCTATGTATGGTATGGTTATGTTTATGTTTGTTCCTTATTATGTATGTTTATTTTCCGGGACTTTGCGTGGTATGTTAATATCAATAAACGTAAAGTAGTATGTATTGAAAAGCGGGAAGATAATGAAAAGAGGAACGTAAGGTATGAAGGAATGCATGCATTAAAGAAAGAATGAATGAATGAATGGATGAGTTTTGCCCCGGTACTGGTGCCAGGCTTTGTGCGTAATGAATGGGGGTCTATTTATTGACTTCGGCCCAGTACCCGCTTTGTGCCTACGTTTGGGGTAAACTTATATCTGGGATCCTTGTCACTTGCCCTGGTACTGGTGCCAGGCTTTGTGCGCAATGAATGGGGGTCTATTTATAGACTTCGGCCCAGTACCCGCTTTGTGCCTACGTTTGGGGTATAGCTGATGACATTGATCCGGATGGAATGAACGAGGGAAGGTTAATGAAGGAATGTACGGTATGAAGTAATGAATGGTAATGGAAGATAATAATGATATTATCTATGTGTACGTATGTTGTATGATCGCGTATGAAGTAAAGAATGGTTTTAAACGAAAGAAAAGTATTTTATTTTATAAACTAGAACTCACTCAGCAACGCTGACTTTTATGTGTTTCCAGTTGGCAGGTAATGTTGCTGAGGATGGCACGGGCAGCTACTTGGATTATTTTGGATGGCATCCATTTCATGTTATGATAATGTTTTTGTGATGTAATGCAAATCATGATATTTTGTAATAGTTATCTACAATGTATTATTTTGCAAAAACAATTATAATAAAATGGTTTAAAATTATTCCGCGGCAATGTTTTAGAAATTATAAATGTAAATTATATGTTTTATGTGCGATGATTCTCCAACTGTGAGCGTCCCGGGATCGGGGCCTTACATAAACTCATTTAGTATCCTCTAACCTGAGATGCATACTAAAACTTCTATTCACCAAGGGTTATTCTTTGATCACTGTCAACCGCTATCGCATAACTACAAGTTATAAAGGCTTTTGTTGTAAATTATTCTGAAGTTTAGTGGGAGTTGTATGTAGTCGATTAGATATTATGTACTCTTACATTATATTTAACAATTAAACATCCTCGTTGATTCAAACTAGAGAAGTATGTGGCCTCACCCAAACTAACTTTGTGTTTGATTAAACCACTTTGAATTTGAATCGCGAAAAATAATGAGTGAGCTTCGTGTGATAATTAATCTCAATGACTTAATTGATGTCATTTAAAAAAATGATAAATGATTATAAACATAATAAGTCTATTGTCTTGTTATAATAAGGTATTAGTAATACAAGATGCTTGGTTGATAACTTTAAAGTGTCATACCTTGTTAAAGGCTGCCATGTGCAGCTAGAACGCCACTATGTGTTGCTAAAGCCCCGTTGACTGTCTTCTTTAAGATTTAATTGAATACCATCCAAGTGGGAGTTTGTTGGATTTTAATGTACGGGTTAGATTATCTAATGTGGCCTACCGAGCTATGACCTATAAGAGTTACACCATGGGTAACAAATTTAAACCCATTTTATTATATTGAGTGGTATTACAAACTAACTAGGGGAGATATAGTTATGTTGTATAATTATAATGTTTAATCGGATACCTAATAACTAGTACTTATTATTATTTATTATTAATAAATGTTTAATAGCTAAACTTTAAATTTCGTTTTTGATATAAAACGTGGGATAGAAATTAATCAGACCGGGCGTGGAGCCTGCTAGGGATTAATTAAGAATTTATATGACAGTGGCTTCCTTGACATGTTTTTGCGTATCATAAACGTATGTCAAGAATGTGTGTCATAAACAGATGACACAAAAATGTGTGTCATCTTTTCTTATGATAGGGACTTTCTTGACACGTTTTTGCATGTCATCTATACCCTTTTATAATACGCATAGCGTGTCATTAAATGTATATTTTCTAGTAGTGTATAATGGGATCATTAGTGTAAAAACCCTTCCCCAGTTATTCAATTGTTTGAGTTACTAAGAGAAAAGACCAAAGGGAATATTCCTCTGATTAAAAAACCTAAAAAAGCAACTCTACCCCATAATCATTAATCCTTTTTACCGCCAACTAAAATCACACACGATCGCCATAAAATTTTGTTGCTGCTGCTACCGTGTTCCTATGAGCTATCACGACACCCGCCTTACCTAGCCGCAATATCTCGTGACCTGTCTAGTTTCATATGCTAGCTATCTCTAAAGCACCGAAGAGGCTGATTACTTGCAGTAACCATTTTGGGGACTTGAAGGAAGCTGAAATGCGCGAGAAATGTTTTGAGGAAGTTTTGGTTTTGAGGATACCATACCGGGATGTTTCTCGGAAGTTTCAGAGGAGTTTCTTATTTAATTTTGGGTTTATAAATTTAAAACCTTTAATATTTCATTAGAACCGCCACCGCCAAATGAAATTCATCGATCCCCATCATCCACGATTCAACACTCAACAACATAATCGATTGAACAGGATCATCGATACAACAGGCTCTTCAATCGACATTCTTGATTCTCCAATCTCTATTCCTAAATCCCTAGCGATCGAGTTTTGATAATGGCTTCTCAAGAAACACAAGGATCATCAACATCAGTAGAAGAACCTCCATTATAGGAGTATGTCACTAAAATTGAAAAGCAAGGTAATGGAGGAACTTGGAAATTTAAGTGCAATCTTTGTAGTGAAATCAGACCAAAGTATCATATTCAAGGGTTAGAGCACATTTGCTTGGTATAAAAGGTAATGATCATTGTTTCATATTCTATGTTGATTGTATCATATGATCAAATTCTATGATTCATTGATTCGTATTCATAAATGTGTATGACTTGTATGGAACATTAGAACATATAGGTCTTACGATTAGTATTTGCAACAAAGCAACAACTGGTAACAAACTTGAGATGAAATGGTTAGAAGATACGCATGAAGAAAATAAATCCGAGTCAAAAGCGAAAGAAGTCGGGTTGCCATGTGAATCTGGTGTTGGATTTAAGAAAGGAAAAGGTATTTCTAACCCTATTGAAAGAGCTTTGGTGTTGAAATTAAAGACCAACTGGATCAAGAAATAGCTAGGATGCTTTATACCAGAGGTTTACCTTCTAATCTTGCAAGAAATTCTCACTATGTAAGGGCTTTCCAGTTTGTTGCTAACAACAAATTTGATGGTCATGTACCTCCCGGTTACAATAAGCTAAGAACAAGCTTTCTACAAAAATGAAAAGATAATGTTAAAAGGCTATTAGAACCACTTAGATATCCATGGAAAGAAAAATATGTGACTATTGGGAGTGATGGTTGGAGTGTTCCTACAAGAAAGCCTCTGATCAATTTCATGGCTACCTTTGGTGATGGTACTTTGTTTCTAAAGGTTGTTAATTGTTTTGAGGAAGTAAACAATAGATTTTTTAATGCTGATTTAATGAAAGAAGTCATTAGTGAAATTGGTCATCAAAAAATTATGCAAACTGTTACTAACAATGCAGCAAATTGTAAGGCGGCTGGAGAGATTATACTGGACACCATGGTTGTTCATACATTTAATCTTGCTTTGAAGAACATTTTTTTGCCAAGGAATGTGGAAACAAATAAGACAACATATGAAGAATGAAAATGGATAAAAGAAGTTCATGGAGATGGGCTTGCAATAAAAAAATTCATTATAAATCATAACATGAGACTCTCGATTTTCAGCAAGTTTACTCCTCTTAGACTGTTTTTGGTTGCGGATACTTGCTTTGCCTCCATCATTGTGATGCTTAAGAGATTGAAACTAATCAAAAGGGGTCTTCAAGCTATGGTCATAAACGAAGAATGGTCATCTTATAGAGTATGACACTGTGAAAGCAAGCTTTGTTAAAGAAAAGATTTTGGATGATGAATGGTGGGAAAAAGTATTTTATATTCTTAGTTTCACTGGACCAATATATGAGATGATTAGAGCTTGTGACACTGACAAGCCATGTTTATACTTGGTCTATGAGATATGGGATTCGATGATTGAGAAATTGAAGATTGAGATCTAGAAGAAAGAAAAACGTTCGGCATCTGATTGAAGTATCTTTTATGATGTCGTGCATGATATTAGTGGCTTGATGGGCGAAGAATAACACCCCCTACATTGTTTAACTTACTCTTTAAATCCAAGGTATATGATTTTAAACTATACGCTTGATTTCTATTATTTACATATGTTTTAACTTTTTAATGTTGTAGATATTATAGTGATGCATGGCTTTTAGAGGATTCTAAAAGACTTGCTCCACATAAAGATGGAGAAATTTTACAAGAAAGGATCAAATGTTTTAAAAGGTTGTTTCCTAATGAAGATGCGCATACGAAAGTCCTTGATGAATATACAATGTTTTCAATAAAGAAAGATCCTTTAGAGGATTTAACAAGCATTTCACAGATGGCTAGTATGGAACCAAAGAATTGGTGGGCTAACTTTGGTGCTCAAACTCCGTTCCTCCAAACTTTGGGTATTAGATTACCTGGACAACCTATTTCTTCTTCTTGTGCTGAGCGTAATTGGAGTACTTATGCATTTACACTCGCTTAGGATGAATAGGTTGACTAAAGTCGTGCTCAAGAATTGGTTTACATCCACAATAATCTTCGACTTTTGTCAAGGAATCCAAATGATGCTGTAAAGATGTGGAATGTGGGTGGAGATGCTTTCGATTTAATGGAAGATGTAGAGTTTTTGGAGGTTGCCGATCTCACACTAGATGAACCGAGATATGAAAATGATTGATTATTGATAATTAATTACCTAAGGATTTTGTTTTTAGAATTTGTTTAATACTTTAATGTCTATTTTGGAAATTGTTTGATATATTTTTATATTTTTATATTTTTTTGCCGTACGCGTATCTAGAACTTTTTATATTTGCCGTTCCCGTACCCGTACCCGTACCATCCCCGTACACACCTCCTATACCCGTTCCGGTGCTACTTAGCTAGCAATGATTCGTTAAACCCTTGTGTCTCAAACGGTTAACATTAATCACAAAAGTATTATTATCTTATTAGTAGGTTAAATATTTTTTTTGTAATTACATGTATTATAATCCGGATACTGTCGTGTTCACTTTTTGTATTAAGTTATTACTTCACTTCGTCATATATATTATTAATCTGATTAATAATTATCAAAATTACTTTGATAAAATAAACCTAACCAAGATACCACAGAACCCAACATTAACTACTTCAACAATTGATACGGAAATATTATCTAGAAGAAAAGTGTAAGAAAGTAACAATAATTATCCAAGTTTAAAGTTGCAATCCTTAGTCGTTGCTGGTCTAAGGAGGAAAGCAAATAGCATGAATGGATTGGTACCTTGAAACCAAGTAAATTAAACATCTACAACTCACTACTTATAGCTAGTGCATGATTGTTTATTGAAGGAAAAGTGGAGTGCTTGCATAGTCATATGTTCTGATAAAATATACACTCTTTTAATGTCGCACCTATGGAGTCTCTGAGTGTTAGGTTGTAGTTTGCGAAGGAGAACCCTGGCAACATACAGAGCATCACATGACTATTTAATTAGAAACACATAAACGTTTTTTTTTCTGACTTCATACCACTATCCAACTATGTAAACACATAATCATATATTTCTTCTTGGAGTCGTTACTTTTCTCTCATGGTTATGTAGCAATCCAAGTTCAGCTTGAATAGGTTAATTTTTATCACAATTAAGGTTGTGTAAATCTAGATATATAGCCATGTGAATCAAAACGTACAATGTTGAGTTAAATTAACTGTTTTCCTTAAATCTCCATTTCTCCGTGCCTTCGGATTTCTAGGGGGATTCAGACGGCAATTCAAGTAAAAATGTGATTATGTTCGAAGTTCAACATTTTTATCTCTAAAAACATGGACTATTAGAAATAAGATTGTGTACTGTTTTATGCAAATCAATGTTTTTAGCCCTAAAATACCAGGGCCTCCATTTTTCTGATAAATTTTATGTAAGGGTTCAAATAAAAAGAGTTACAAATTTGAAAGTGTAAAAAATAATATTATATATTAATCTTTATAATCAATTTTTGAGATCAAATGATAAACAAAATTTTTGGTAAAAGAGTGCTTTAGTCATAGTCACTTTTATTGAAGTTTTTCAAATTAGTTCATTTTTTTAAATGTTATAACTTTTATACAAAATATTTTTTTTTTTTAAAATTACACCATACAAACAAACGTCTTTTTATCTTTAAAACGAGTATATCATTGTTATATAAAATGATGATTTTTTTATGTTCTTTTTACCTCATATGATTTCTGCTCTTTATTGTATCTTTAGTATATTTCATTGTGTCTTTTTGTTTGTTATTATGTTCTTTTAAATACTATTCTACTTTTTCTAAAATGATGAATTTTGAAAATATATAATGATTAAATAATATTGTTGTTTTTTTTAGTATGTAAAACAGAATGATAAAATAACAACTAATTAATATAATACATAAAACATAATGAAAAATAACACAAAATAATATAAAATATAAAACACAATAATGAATGTCACATTGTATTTTTTCTACTCGTCATTATTTTTTTCAATACATATTAGTGAAATAATATCATTATATATTTGTAAATGTAAAACACAATAATTAGATATATATAAATTTATATAATATATAAGAACAATAATAAAAATAACACAAATGATCTAAAACATAAACATAATAATAAATACATATAACAAAAATGATGAAAAATATTTGACATAATAACTAGAATTATTGACATAATAACCTGATATATTTGATAGAATAATCAAAACATTTCCTTTTGAAACGATAGAAATACACATCTTAAGCACAAAATCTTTCTTTGGTATTTTTATATTAAATACTCTTTTTACTTTAAAACTATCAGATTTTTTATTATTTGTCTTTTTAATAGTATTTCCTAGTTTTCTTTTTTTTTTTTTTTTTTTTTTTTTTTTGGTATTCAGCACAATACGGCCAAACGGGATTTGAGCTCCCAATCTCAGTTAACACCAGGATGTTGACATATTTTATTATATGTACTTTGCCCTAACGAAATCAGATTTCACTTTATTTCCAAATAAAAATTCAACATTGTTCGATATATTGACTATTGAGGTATCAAATAACTTTATTATCGAATAATTGACCTTAAAAGACTTCAATTTAGAATTTGGCTTTAGCTCTTCAAAAAGGTAGAGCGTTGCATGAAAACATGCCATCGCTAATCTCACCACCAAACACACACATGCCATCACCTACGCTTGAGCTTGTGTTTGTCAAAACAAATTACCTTTTATTAAGGTCTTAGAGTATCTTTAAATTCACTTTTAGGTTTCTCCAAACGAACCCTCAAATTTTATCACAAGCATGTTTACAATTGGATTTCAACGTATCTTACGGAGATGGATGAGATCCGTTGATGGTCAATGACGCCCATGAGTTTTGTTTTTGGCAACCGAAGAATGACAGATAAAAGAGGAGGTTTAGTTTAGGTTTTCTTATTTCTTTTAATATTAGCTTTATTTTATAAAAGCATTTAAAGTTCCAAAAAAATAAGCAAAAGGAATAAAAGTTGTTTACTCATAATTACTTGAGCAAATAGTTATAAATAAAATCATATAAATAAAAATATCATAGTAAATTATAAATAGTATACTAATAGATAAAGTATAATATTAAATAATTAATTGTTTGCTCATGGAACGATATGAATACATATATAATTAATGGTTGTGTGGATAATGAATTATGTAGATAGAGATTAAAGAAGGGAGAGAGAGTTCTCACAATCTCACATGGCTATCATTACAAGTCATGATGACCATGAAGGGGTTGGCGGGTGCTAACAACTATAGAAAGAAGTTTGAATTTTTCTTATATATTAATATTGGTTTACGAGTCTATAAAATTTGCAACAGTTTATTCCTTAAAGTTAAAAAAGTCCAAGTATTTAAAAATCATGTAGAAAGAAGTTCAAACGAAAACAAATGATCAATACTTAAATATCAAACAAATAACATTCTAACCGTTATTATTATATAATTTTTTTTGACAAACAAACTAGCAACATGCTAGATTACAACATAGGCAATAACACTTGTTAAAAAGAGAAATTACACCTGTCCGTCCAATTTAAGCTTGTCATTTTTTCTCTATTTTTAATTAAGAGGAATGACACTATCTTGATCTCATCCAATATCTCCTCCGCTCTCCTAACCTTTTTATTGAAGACATTATGACACTATCTTGATCTCATCCAATATCTCCTCCGCTCTCCTAACCTTTTTATTGAAGACATTCTTATTCCGAGCCTTTCATATGCATCACAACGCTGAGAGGAAAATAACATGAAAAATGTTTTTCATTGAATTTGAGAAGGGCCAATTTTCACACATACATAAGATATCTTCAACTTAGTAGAATAGCTCTTTTGTAGCTTTTACTCACCCAAGCTCTAAATCCCACACCCGACTTGCACGATCACATCTCAAGAGAAGATGCATATTTTCTCGATGAGACCCACACACCGAGCATACCGCGTTTAGCCAATGCCTCCTTAGATGAAATTCTACCCATGTCGCCCCCCACACGAGCGTGTTAAGTCATACTTCATTTCATTTAACGTCATTCCACATAACAAATTAAATGTTCACATTTTTTGCACCGATGAAGGGCAACAAAGAAAGGCTTTTACTTTTTAATTATTAATGGTCTTAATTACACTTATGTCAGTTATCCAAATTAAATGCTTAGTCATTAAGAAAGAAAAAGAATAGCAACCAACTTTGATGGTAAAATGATCAATAATCAGTTTGTTGCATGTGTGTTGTCTCCTTCCAATCGAATTAATTCCATATCGTTGTAGTCTCCATAGTTTTGCATTTCATCAGGACCCTTCCAATTTCATTCTTTTGCCTGCCACATGGTTATAAGAGAGTACATTGAAAGTACATAAATAAATATTTATGCCGTAATTGAGTTAGATTAGAAGGTGAAGTCGCTTTTCTTTATCATGTTTCATATTGTGTTAAACCTCTTCCTTACGAAAATAAAATTGTTAGAAATGTTAAATCTTGTATAATTTCTTGATATGAATCTGTGATAGTGAGTTTATGATTCATTTTCTAATGTATATTCTAGTTTGTTGAATCTAATATTCCCGAGTATCTATATAAATTATCGATACGGCTAATAAAGTTGATCTTTTAAAAGCGTTTAAATGATTTTGACATGAACCCAATAGTGTTATAATTATAATAAAAACAAGGGAAATGTTCAAATAAAAATAGCTCTAAAAATAAAAAGTATAAAAAGTAATCTCAACCATGCACGTTTTTAATCACTAGTTGACATCAATTTGTAAAATAAGTTTGTTAGTGTGGTATTTTAGTAATATCAACTTTTGTTGACTTTCTACAAGTTCCTCGATTTTTTAAGAAGTTAATAACTTTTATGTACGACATTATTTTTTTTATAAAAAGTATATCATATAAACGAGCGTTTTTATCCTTAAAAAAGCGGTTTTTATCTTTAAAACGAATACAGTGTAAGAGTTAACTTAGAGGCTGATGCAACTAAAGTTCTTTCGGCATGTATACTGAAGTACAAAGAAAGTTACTTCGGAAGATTTGACAAAAACACTAAAAAATTCTCTAAGTGTCAAATCTTCCGAAGCCAAAGACCATTTCTTCCGAAGCCAAAGATGAATTCTTTCAAAACTTCAAGACAAAGTCTTTCGAAGCCAAGAGACTGATTTCTTCCGAAGACAGAGAAGACATGGTTTCTCTGACATGCTTTTGACAAAAGCCGAACCCCTTTCCGCTACCGTCTCTGAAGACTCACCAACTTATACAAGTTGGTGATATCTCCATACTTTTGTCAACTGTAGATTAAGGTTTTAGAGTCTGTAACTTTCAACTTTGTACTTTTATCTTTTTTATAATGGATAAGGACGTTAGCTATGACATGTCATAGTCACTAGTCAAAAGACAATCTGGCTTTTGACTTTACATTAATAAAGTATCTCAAGTACCAGTCCTTAGGACTAAGACTTGTAATAATTGTAAAACATTTGAGAGAATATACATCATTTTTGAAAACCAAATATTTATGTTCTACTTGTGTTCTTTACTTTTGTTCATTGTTTTATAAGCCGGTTCCCTATTTGATCTGTTAAGTGTTGTTTGTTCCCAAAACACTTACCAACTCAGATGGTAGCTCTCACTAGGGCTGACATGGAAACTGGTACTATTACAAAATCTCCACTGATCACTCCTGATGACTTTGATACTTGGTGCCAAAGAATGAAAGGCTTCATCAAGTCTTAAGACAACAGGATGTGGAGACCCGTTATCTTAAGACCTCACACCCCAAGCACCACTTCAGCTACCACTGGTGGTGGGATGATTCCAAAGGAAGTGATTGACTATTCTTAGGAAGATTGGAAGAAGATTGATATAGATCAGAAGGCCATGACCGCTCTACAAACTGCTCTTCCCAACTCTATCAAAAGATGCTTCAAGAAATGCAAAACTGCAAAGCAGCTCTGGGATGCCCTGAAGCTTATGTACGATGGGTCTAATGAAGCTAAATAAAACAAGAAGAACCTCATGAAGCAATCAACAGAGTTTAGCCCTGAAAACCTCTTCACCCTTACTCTCGTAGAGCTATATGTTATCCTTAGTGGTTACCAGATGGAGATGAACATGCAGAATCCATCCAGTAGCTCTTCCAGCAATCAACAGAGTTTAGCCCTTCATGTGGTTGAAAGGGATAGTAGAGAACCATAACATCATCTTATTTGCTTCCCTGAAAACTCACAAAAGGGCCCTATAATCACCTTCCCGGAGACACCAAGAGAGATACATGCAAGGAAGCCCATTCCTAGAGACAAGCTCATCTCAAGCCTTTGTGTTTTTTGATGAAAGTTGTGGCAACTTTCTTTTCACTCTTGAAGAATTAGATTGTATCCATCCAAATGAATTGGAGTATATGGAGATAGTCCATCAAATTGCTCTTATCAATCATAGAGCCAAGAGATTCTATAAGAGAACCAGAAGAAAGTTTCCCAGTAATGTAACCAATGGAAATTTTGGACTAGATAAAATCAAATTGAAGTGTTATAACTATAACTAGATGGGACACTTTGCTAGGGAGTGCAAGGAACCAAGGACTAATGGTGGCCAAGCACAATACAGACCAAGTTACACTGATATAGCTCCCAGATCTGAGAAGCCAAGCCAACTAAAACAACGAGCTGTTGTTGCTGTTGAAGAGGAGCTTTGAGTGGAGCTTTCAGGTAGTGGATGTTTCTCCATTTCAAGCACTGATGGCTGACCATGAAGAAGCCATGGTATTAGAACATCTTTATACAGCTGAATGCATTGCTAAAGTAAACATGTATAGGTCCTATAACCTGGAAGTGAGATTTGACCATGAGTCTTTGAATATTTTAAAATCTGATTTCAAAAGAGCTGAAAATGACTATATACTTATAATAAAAGATTTATAGAAAACCATTTCAACTTTAAAGCATGGGCACACAAATTATAGGACTCAAATCAAAGATCTTATTACCAAGTTAACTGAATGCTAGGCTGAGCTTGTGATCAGCAAAGCCAGGACTGAAAAAAGTGTTCCTGAAGAGGAAACCTTCAAGAACATTGTATCTTTATCCTTGCATGCAAAGATTTGTTATCAAAACAGGCACGGACTGGGTTTAAGTGAGATAGCTCCCAGATTACTATTTGTAAGATCTCCAAGTTATGGAACTAGTCAAGATGAGCTGCCCCTCATTGACCCTATCTAAGAAGAGGATGAAGATGAAGAGGAGATAGTGAAGGATGAACCAAAAGTGTGTGAGGAGGTTTATCCTAAGAAGGGTCACTATACTCCTAGAGAGAAGAAAGAACCAAGGATGGCCAAGTCAGCTAGGAAGAATCTGATCAGGGTAGAGGAAAGAAAATCAAAGAAAGCCAAGAGATCGAGACCACTTTTAATCCCAAGAAAAAACAAGTCGACAAACATCCATTGGGTTTGAAGCGGTGAAGACTGAAAAATCAACTATGGAAGCTAGTACCAGGTGTCCTAGTTCAAGTTCAAACCATCCTGGTCAAGAGAAGAAGGTTGAACAAATGTACACCATTGATGCATAGCCTGAACCATCCAGTTCCAAGAGCAAGCTTCACCCTAAGAAGCCTACTGCATCATCTATGAAGATGAAGAAGGAAGTGGAAAGAGATCAAGCTCAACCTTCTCCTCAGAAGAAGACCCTCAGAAGTATGCCTGTTGAACGCATCACGTGTGGTGATACTACTCACTATGCTAAGGATTGCATCTACAATCCTAAGAGTACCATCCATATGAACAAGAAGAAGACTTGTAAGAGGAAGAAGAATATCTCTAGAAGGAAAATCACTTTCCTTCAGAAGCTGCAAGGTGAACAAGAAGAAGATTGGTGGAAAACTGTATTCGGTAGAAAATTTGGTCTTGGAAGAAAGGAATGCTTCTGAAGTACTGAAATATGCTGCAGTGGATGAAAAAGCTTCCAAAGGTTCAGTCTCCAAAACTTCTGAAGTCATCAAAACTTCCGAAGTTTTGAAGGCCAAGTCTAATCTTCCAAAGATGGTGTGGAAGATAAAGGAAGGCCATATGACTGTAGTTACTTTATCAACAACAGCCAAGGATCCTCAAAGATTGAATATAGGATCAGTAACTGTTGAACTATCTTAAGTTCATCTTGATGAGCCCAAGACTAGCAAGGCTTGAGTTTCCAAATGTAACCAACCATCTCTCTTTCATGTGAAGGAACAACTTAAGACCAAGAGAAATCCTATGGATCAGTGATAGTGGCTGTTTAAGGCACATGACAGGCAATGAGTATTTGCTTCAAAACTTTGAGAAAATTGATGGAGGGCTAGTTTCTTTTAGAGGAGAATCAGGTGGTTACATCACAGGAAGGGGCAAGGTCATAAACGGTAAGCTCAGCATTGAGAGGGTAAACTATGTTAGAGAGCTTGGATATAATCTCTTGAGTGTATCTCAATTTTGTGATACGAGACATAACATGATCTTCACTAACCATGAGTACATTGTTCTCAAGCTCGGAGTGGTCATTCCTCAAGAGCATATCCTGCTTAGGGCCCCCAGCAAAGGGAACATATACAAGATGGATTTGCAAGACACCTCCCCTTCATGAGAAGTTTCTTGCTTTCTATCTAAAGCCAATAATGATAAGTCTTTCCTCTGGCATAACAGAATATGCCATGTAAACTTTAAGAACATGAATAAATTAATTAAAGATGATTTGGTAACTAGAATGCCAAAGAAAGAGTTTACAAGTGATGACCATTGTTTTGCATGTTTGAAAGGAAAGTAACACAAGGTGCTTCACAAGCCAAAGGAAATGAACTCCACCACTACTCCCCTATACTTAATACATATTGATCTCTTTGGCCCCAGCAATGTAATGAGTCTAGGAAGAACTTCGTATTGCTTGGTGATCACATATGATTTCACAAGATATACTTGGGTCTTCTTTCTTAGAACTAAGGATGAGACCCCTGAAATCTTGAAAAACTTCATTCTAAAAATTGAGAATCAATGTGATCACAAGGTCAAGATCATAAGATGTGATCAAGGAACTAAACTCAAGAACCAAATCCTTGATACATTTTATGATGAAAAGGGTATTACAAGACAATATAGTGCTCCTAGAACTTCTCAACAGAATGGTGTTGCTGAAAAGAGAAATAGGACACATATTAAGGCTGCAAGGACCATGCTATCTAAATCTAAACTACCCATCACCTTCTGGGTAGAGGCAGTCAACACTGTCTGCTATGTGCAGAATAGAGTTTTAGTAGTCAAAACTCATGGTAAGACTCCTTATGAACTATGGCACAAAAGGAGACATTTCATTTGTTTCCTGAGGTCATTTGGATGTCCATGCACCATCTTAAATACCAAAGATCATATAATCAAATTTGCTAAGAAATCAGATGATGGATACTTCATTGGATACTCTTCCCAAGCTAAGGCTTATAGAGTATACAGTCTCAGAACTAGAGTAGTTGTGGAGTCCGCCAATGTGTTCTTCAATGAGCACACTCACAGTATGAAAGGTTCTAGTCCTTATTAGCTATTTGATCTTGATTTAGTTACCAACTATTTTAACAAATCTTGTGACAATGTTTTAGGATCTACAGGTAACATATCAACAAGAGATCCTAACCCAAGATTTGAGCTGAAAAGACCAAATGATAGAATCTCTTCAGCTCTAGTGGTAACAAACCCTGTAAGTGGAAATCCTGTTAGCACAACCATGACATACTCTTCAGCTGATACATCTGAGGTGCCTACCAATTCTAGCAATAAGGCATTACACTCAAATAAAAGGATTTCCAATGTAGGAGGATATGGAGATGGTGAAAGTGATCAAGAATTTCATGATGCTGACAACCACTCCACTAAAGACAACTTTAATGATATCACACACTTATTGGATTAAGTTACACTTAATATGTGTGTTGATGTGGTGGGTGATGCTCAATCACCAGATCTAAATTTCACTAATTCGGATTAGTCAAACCATCTTGCTATGATTTCTTAATTAAGAATCCACAAGTCCCATCCCACCATAAACATCATTAGAGATGTTGAGACTGGGGCGAGAAGAAGAGGACAACCCCATGATAAAAATGTTAGTCTGCACTCTTGCTTCTTGTCCTAGATTGAGACAAAGAAAGTTCATGAAGCTTTGAAAGATGTAAGCTAGGTTGAAGCAATGTAGGAGGAGCTGTTTCAATTCAAAAGACAAAAGGTTTGAAACATATGTCCTCTTCCTCATGGAAAGTTGCTAATAGGAACCAAGTGGATTTTTAGGAATAAGAAGGATGATAGAGGACTAGTCATCATGAACAAGGCAAGATTAGTGTTTCAAGGGTACACTTAAGAAGAAGTGATTGACTATAAAGATGTTTTTGCTTTTGTGGCAAGACTTGAAGCTGTTAGGATATTCCTTATTTTTGCTGCATCCAAGGATTTCAAGGTCTACCAACTTGATGTCAAGTGTGCATTTTTATATGGATTGATAGATGAGGAAGTGTATGTCAAGCCATCGCTTGGCGGAGATCCAGATCATCCTGATTATGTCTGCAAGCTTGACAAAGCTCTTTATGGGCTGCATCAAGCTCCAAGAAAGTAGTATAAGACACTGTCACAGTACCTTGTTCAACATAGCTATAAGAGAGGTACTATTGACAGCACACTCTTCATCAAAGGAACTAGGAATGACTTGATACTGGTTGAAGTTTATGTAGTTGACATTATCTTTGGGTCAACTAATCCAAAGCTTTGCAAAGAGTTTGAGAAGCTGATGAATAATAGATTTGAAATGAGTACCATAGGGGAACTCAATTTCTTTCTAGGAATTCAAGTCAAGCAGGTTAAGAATGGCATTTTCATAAACTAGGCAAAGTATGTGCAAGACATACTAACCAGATTTCATTTGAGTGAGTGCAAGGTTGCTAAGACTCCCATAGACAGAAAACCACTCCCTAGTACCTGATCTTAAAGGGGAGTGTGTTGATGAACATCTCTACAGGGCTAAGATTGGGTCTCTTATGTACCTCACAGCCAGCAGGCCTAATATCATGTTTGTCACATGCATATGTACAAGATATCAAGCCAACCCTAAGATATCACACCTGGTTGCTGTCAAGAGAATTCTTAGATACCTCAAGGAGCTCCCAAGCTAGGACTTTGGTATCCAAAGAATTCTGGCTTCAATCTGTATGCATATACAGATAGTGACTATAGTGGCTGTAACATGACTACAAAGTCTACATTAGGGGGATGTCAATTCCTTGGTGGAAGGAAAGTCTCATGAAAATTCAAGAAACAATCTTGTGTGTTTGCATCAACTGCTGAAGCTGAATACATTACTGCTGCAAGCTGTTGTGCTCAAGTGCTTTGGATTCAGAATCAGATGCTAGAGTATGGATTCAACTTCAAGGAGACTCATATCCATATAGACAACCACAGTGCTATCTCTATCAAAAAGAATTCAATGCAACACTTAATGACAAAGCATATCAACATCAGGTATCATTTGATCAGAGATAATTTTGATAAAGGATTGATAAAACTGGTCAAAGTTAACTCAAATAAACAATATACTGATCTGTTAATAAAAGCTTTTGATGAACATAGATTTACATATCTTGTATCAACTATTGGGATAATTAACTTTGAGTAGATTTTCTTAAATTAATTTCAAAGCTGGTTTTCAAATATAACTGTCTTTAAATTTGTATAATTTATCACTCATATAAGCCCTGCTTACCTTGGAAGAAAATTTTTCTAAATGATATTCCTTAGAGTTTTAAGAATTAAAGATATATTTTATTTCAGAAGACATTAATTTGACTTCGAAAGACATTAATTTGACTTCGGAAGAAACTTATGTCTTCAAATCTAATAACTACTTACTAAGAAATTTACCTTCAGAAGAAATTCTGATATATCTTTTGAAACTTAAATATGCTTATGTTGGGTTCAACAATTGATAAACTAAAGCTTTCCAAACCACAATCAAAGCCAACTGAAGATCTCATTATACAAGTTCAGAGACCAAGTTGATAAACAGAACAAAACAAACACAAGACAAAGTCAACATCAAGACCACAAGAAAAGTCAAAATTAGGTCATGATGTAAAAACATTATAAATGGAACCACTAGTGCTACTTTGTAAAGGGTGGTTCTTACAAAGTGTGTGAGTGGCTTGTAGTTCTTAAGTGTGTGTTTTTCATGGTGTAAATCACCACCTAAGGAGAATTTCTCTCCTTTGGGTGGGTTTGATGTTCATCCATCTTTGTATATGTTTCTTTATTATAATTTGTTATTCAATATCAATGAAATCATAACATTATACATTACACACACATCCTTGTTCTTCGATTCACACACTTCCACCCATCTTTAATTTTGAATTTTCGGATATGAAACTGATGAATCCTAAGATCCAAGCTCAATGAATCTGAAATTTTTGATTTAGCAGCTTCTAAGCACGTATATGTTTTGAAGGACAATTTTCTTCCGAAAGCAATTAAGTCTCGAAAGCTTTATTCATCCTTTGAATAAAAATTCTTAAGTTTAATATATTTCAAAACCAAATATGTCTCGAAAGCAAAGTTACTCTAAGTACTTTTTCTTTCAAAGCTATTCTCGTCAAACTAAGGAATATTTTTCGAAGTCAAATTAGCTTCAGAAGCTTTTCTCAAAACTTTCGAAGACAAATTACCTTCGAAATATTTTCAACTTCCAAGATAAGTTACCCTTTTAGGCACTTTTTCAGAGGTGGGACCGACATTTGAATTTCAAAGTTTATCCTTTTGCATTACTCTGTCTCACATCAAACCATATATATAGCCCTACAACGGTTCCCCTTCTTTGTTCTTCCTCTTCATCTGCAAACATCTAACCCTAAATTCACCCACAAAACCTCATTGTGCTTAGCTTTATTCTTGCTGAAGCATTCTCAAATGGCTAACCTTGAACCCCGAAACCAGCCAGATTCCTCCATGCACTTACACAGGCAACACAACCAGGTTGCTCTGTTGTCGTTTGAGAAAGATCCTAGTTTCTCAGACGTTTGCCGCTTTCTTACTCAATCATCCTACCTCACGGCACTCACAATAGACCCTCCACTACATGAAGACCACCTTCTAGAGTTCTAGAGGACTTGCCAAGAGGTCATCTTGGACAGTAAGAAGGCATTGTTGCATCAGTGTAGGGGAAGAAAGTTTTCATCACTCCAGCCACAATCAACACTCATCTCAGGCTGAATGATGAAAAAAGAGAACTTTCCTTTCCTAAAGAATCATAAATGAATCATTCAGGTAGATGGGCTATGAAGAGGACTTCATAGTCAGAAACTTCAAGAAGGGTAAGGTCTCCTTCCAATAGAAGTACCTCCTCCATGTTATTATCCACTCTTTATCAAACAAACATGGAGGATGGGATCAAATTCCTAAGGACTAATCCTATATAGTCCATGGGATGGTTTAAGGGGTCAAGTTCAAGTACTCCCAGTTTGTTTACACTAACTTTCTTGCCAACTTGGACTCATCAGAGTACTTCATGTTCTCTAGATATGTCTAGCATATTCTTAACTGTGAACTGGGCTCACAGTTGAGGGAAACAGGTATTACTCTTAAACTGGGATAGATGAAATGCAACATCTTCATAATCATGAGAAAAATGATTATTGGTTTCTTGGGGTAGAAACAACCCTGGTCCTAAAAATGTTAGAGCTTATTGCTCAAGGTGAAAACTTGGCAGAACCAGTCAATGTTGAACCCACACCTTCTACATCTTCACCACCCACACAACCTCAAATAACCATCACCTACAAAATAAAATCCAAGTGAACTCCTGCTCAGTCTATTTAGATTGAGCAGGCCCCCGTACACTCACCCATGCAGTAGGAAGTGGAACCAGAGCTCCCACTTCCCTTGACGAGCAAACCACTCCCATTATTTAATTGATCAGTGCTATGGTTCCACATGCTTAGCCTGATGAGCTTATTGCCCAAGCCTCAAGCCTTCACTCTATGTCTAAAAACTCAAGTGAATAACCTTTAGGGGATAGTTACCATCCCTATCCTCCAGACTTAAACCGACCAATCCCTGACCTCAATTCTATAATGATAAGGATATGGATTTCAGTGAGTATCATGACTCTCTCTTCTCCTCCCATGCTCAAGGAGATATGAGTGCTTCTGAGAACCCCATATCTAGCTCTCATCATCCTCCCCTAACTGAGTTGTTCTTCCTTGAACATGTTCAGGAAGTCCATATGGAAGAGGCTATCACTTTAGAAATTGATTACAACATTAAGACCTCAACCGTGAAAACCCAGCCCCTTGATACTTCTCTTGAAGCTATCATGGAGCAGGGGAAATCCAGAAGCAAAAAACCACTATCTGGTGATGATGGAGATGACTTCAGTTATGTTCTCTCATCTCCCCATGATTCCTCTAATGAAGATGAGGGGAGTCTGCAAGCAAAAACTATCCAAAACATGCACCTACTTGGTTTCAAAGATTACTCATCTAGAATCTCAGGTGGCTAACTTACAAAGGCAGGTCCTTAATCAGCAACTTGAGATCACCGATCTCAAGGGCAAGTTAGCTGAGAGGCCCGCCAGGCATGTTCAATCAGGTCCACAAGAACCTGTGGATGTGGTGGGCCTAACCTCTAGCTCACCTATACAAGTGGGTGATGCTATAAAAAAGGGGGAGAAAGTCTAACTACAATCGTAAAACCTAAGAACACTACTCAGAGTATGGACATGGAGGCCTCACCATCCTCACTTGTAGTTGTCCATACTAAACAACCTCCTCAGGCCTACATTAATATGGATGCCTTGATTCGAAGCTTATTTAAAAAGGGAATACCAAGGGCTATGTCTACCCCATCCTACCATGCTGACAACCTAATAGTAGGATGGTGTTATGACATTGATAGAAGAGCCCTGGTACTCTCTAGATCTCAGGGGTAATAAGAAGTGTTCAATTTTTAGACCTTGAGATACTATGAGAGTTTTTCTCTAGTTGACCTGCCACTTGCCAACCAAAGTCATAACAGGCAAGCTAAAAGATTGGCTGAGAGGATCAAAGCTATAGAGACAGAGGCAGTAGGGAAAACTGTTGGTCAATAGGATATTGAGGCAGACCCTAAGATTAGGTTCGAAGGGGAACCTTATTTGATGTTCCAGTAGTAGAACTTGTGAACCTTTAGCCTGGAACTGCTTCAGCACCTAGTACCCTTAATGAGACACTAGCTGGTGAAGGTGTCTCACAGCCTCTCCGTGGCTAGAGCTCAAGCACAACAAGTCAAGAAGGCCAAAGCTCTCTCCATCTTGAGTCACACAGGCCAGTGATTGACAAAGGGAAGAGGGAGAGGAAGAGGAAGGCAAGGGGTGGTAGAACAAGAAAGACCACCAACTTTATGCAAGGTGCAATCAGGGCTGCCCCTAGGCCAAAAAATCAAGAAGATGAGTTAAGGGAAACCAGATTGAACTATCTAGGGTCTAGGAACTATAACATTGATGAAATAATCTCTCTTCCCTTGGATGAGTTAAATAAACTAACTGGCATTAAAGTGTCAAAAGAGACGAAGGGGGCTGAGGCTGTAGAATTGCTCCTTAAGATCAAGGAAGAAAGAAACAGTAAAAGACTTTATAAAGCCCCTACTCTCTCTCTAGTTCAAGAAAGTCCTGAAGTAGAGGCTATGGCAGTTGAACAAGAAACTCAAGTAGGTAGGGAACAAGATAGACAAAATATGATAACCTACCTGAGTGCCACATGCCTCGATTAGGTAGCAGACCTACTTCCCTTATCATATGAGTATATTGAGTTTGAGTACCTCAAGCAGCTAGAGCAAGAAGTGCTAAAAGAAAAGAAAGTTGCTAAGAGGAAGATGAGGAAAGAGGCTGCAAGTCAACAGCCACCATTAGAGCAAATCAGAAGAAGTCTGCTGACAGAATGAAGATAGTGAGCTTCTTGAAGCTGTATGGGTTCTCTGGAAGGAGACTTGGTTCAATGTCTCTATCCACTATGGATGAGCACATTAGAGTGATCAAGCAGATGATTAAGAAAGGTGAGATGGTAGACTTGCATTCTCCACCAACTCAGGCTACACCTGAAGTTGAGGGCAAGGTTGAACCCTAAGAGAAAACATAACCTGGGCCTAGTGCTGAATCACAGCTATCTTTATCTTGTTACCCAACCTTCTCCTTTTAAACATATGAAGGCAAATGACCCAAGTGAGAAGGATAAAGAAGGAACATCTGGTACTCAAGACCAACCTTCTAAATTAAAATATAGAAAGAGGAAGAGGATGGCCATAAGAAGGGACAAGAAGAAGATGAGACAGTACAAGGCATCCACCTCTGCACCTCAAGATGGGTCAGAACATCCTGAGAATGAACAAGAAGAGTCTGCTCACCCAACTTCACTTCAAGTAGAGCCTCTTGCTGTTGAGAGACCCATCTTGTCTTAGGCTTTCTCTACAAACCTAGACAGATGGTATGACACAAGAGATCAAGGGGGTCAAGA
The DNA here is from genome assembly GCA_025506505.1 of Flaveria sonorensis. Lineage (NCBI taxonomy): Eukaryota > Viridiplantae > Streptophyta > Magnoliopsida > Asterales > Asteraceae > Flaveria > Flaveria sonorensis. The sequence goes on along the minus strand of CM046427.1, from coordinate 22,237,908 downwards.
TGTATACTTCTAGCAAAATAGCTTGACCCTCTTCTGCATGATCTCTTTGACATGAGGAGATACTTTGAGAGTCTGAGGAATCCGAACCAACTGATGAAAAAAGGACTCGTTCTGATTCTAATAAGGACTATCAACACATGACGATCAAGCTTGTAGGATAGATGTTGGTCTCACAACACAAGTTTTATCTCTCAAACTCACTTTATCTCACTCGATTGATGAAGCAGAATCTCTAACTAAGTTGATAATAATATAATAAGTTAATGAACACAAGAATAGTTTTCAAGATAATTGTATATATTATTTCTCAACTCAGTATTACAAGACTCTTACAAGCATGGATACTTAAGTTACAATGAGAAACTATATATACCACTATCTACAGCCGGTTATACTTGGAAAACCAGCTGGAATTTACCACTAGAGAAATACTACACTGCTAGAAGTAAAGTATCTAAGTTAAAATACTATCCTAGATTAGGTAGTCATGACAGGTCCATGACTTACCTTTTGTCACCAACTAAGAATGGTAACTATACTAACTGATAAAATTCAAAAGTGGATTAAAGTATTTTCAACTACATAGGCATGGGAAAGTGCCATGCAGTATATCAGAGTTAGTAGTGGATGTCAGACAACCCATACTTATGTCCACTGGTTCATAATTGATTCTTTAGAAGGTAAATGGCTTTGGAAGAATAAGTTCGTTCGAGGTCATTTATACTTCGGAAGAATCAACTTCTTCCGAGTCTTTTGCAAGTCTTCATGACTTCATTCTTTGGAAGATTTTGTCTTGGATCTTCTAAGTATGAATACTTCGAAAGGAGAACTGCTTGGTCTCGGAAGACTTGGTTCTACCTTCAGAAATTCTTGATAGACTTCGGAAGGAAACTACTTAGTCTCGGAAGACTTAGTTTTCATTCAGAAGTTCTTCATACTTAAGCTTTGGAAGATCTTCAACTTGTCTTCGGAAGAGCAGCTTTGTCTTCGAAAGACTTCTTCAATTGTACTTCAAAATATTCTAAGTGTTGTTTTGGTTGCACCAGCCTCATATGATCCAACAAACTCACCCTAGGCTGATGCTACCAAAACTTCACTTTCTTCTACTCTGTAAGGTCTTCAACACTAGGGAAAGAAGATATTTGTCTGTCTCCTTGTTCTTCCTTGATGTGGTGGTGAGGAGCTTGTACAAGTCACTCGTTGATAATAGATCAAGTCTGTTGCTCTGAATGACATGCACCCTTTGCTGTGTCCCTCTGAAGAGAGTTAGTTGATGGGAATTTTAGTCATATTCCCATCTAACTATTGGTTCCAAAGTTGGACCTTCAACCATCTGCAGGAATGTTCTTCCTTTTCTGGTTGCTCCTTCTTCTTCTTTCTTTGCTCTCCTCTTCAATTCTTCTTCAGACTTAGCTTTCTTTGTAAGCTTAACAGATGAAGACTGCTCAGATGATTTCTGATATGAGTAGCATCCTGAGAGTTGGAGGGATTTGAGAATGGTTTCTCTGCTAACTCAGAAATGTCAAATCTGCTGGAGTGTAACAGGGATAAAGTATCAACCCTATTTACTTCACCATTCTCCCTTTCCACAGAAAAGCTGTGTGAAGGTTCATCGAACCTCCACTGGACTATTTGTTTTCTAGGATTATGGGGTTTGGTTGAAAGCTTGTCTCCTTTTCTAGTGTCCAGTAGAGTCAGCAGTCTCCTTCTTGACTTCTTCTCTTCTTCTGTAAGAACATCTGAATTAGTTGTAAGAAGTTGGAGACCTTGGTCCAGTGTTCCCCTAGGCAGATCAAGGAATGCATCTCTTATGAGGGAATTGGAAGAGCCATCAATATACTTCAGCTTAATTGTCTCTTCCTCACAAGAGATGTCGGTCAGTGTTGTGCAGTTGATGAGCTTCTTCTTGATCTCCTTGAACTCTTCTAAAGTCAGGGGCTTAGATCTTTTAGAAGATGCTTTGGGTAGTGATCGGGTTCTAGGTTGTGTTTTGGGTTTAAGGATAGGTAGTGGTGGTGGTTGTTGGGAAGCAGTGGGTGAGGGTGTAGGTAAGGCTGATGGTGTCGGTTTAGGGATGTAAGGCTCAGTGGTTGGTTTAGTTTTGATGGGGAAGGGAAAAGGTGTGGGTGTAGGTTGTGGTTTGGGTGCTGGTTTGGGTGTTGGTTTGGGTGTTGATTTAGGTGCGATCTTCTGAACACTTGATGTTTGAATTACCTCCTACCTTCTTCCTAAGCGAATGTTAGCGTTGATGTCACTGACATGTCGCTGTAGGGTCTTTAGGGACATAGGACCCACTTGCCTACGGGTGAATCTGTGAGCTTTGAGGGAGACTTTCATCAAGTCCCTATCACCTTAACTCTTGGCAGCTGTAAGCTTTGCCTCTTCCTCCTCCTTCAGCTTCTCCCTAGCAGTCTTCTTCCTTTCTTTATTGATCTAATCTTGTTCTTTGTGGAAAAGAAACAAGATCGTATCATAATCGTGAGGTGCCAGCTCCTCTTGAGAATAGCCTCTGGAGCAGAGAAAGGCAATTCTCTCCATCCTCTCCTTTTCCATTGCTTCTTCCTTCTTCTTCCTCTTTTCCTCCTCTATGATCAACCTTGCTGCTTCCTCTCTTTCCTTTTGTAGCAAGGTTGCCTTCTCCATCTTCAAAAGCTCATCAAGTAGGAGTAAAAGGATTTCTTCATTGGTTACTCCCAGGCTGATGAGCCTGTCAATGACCTCCACTCTCTTTTTGTTGTTGATACTTTCTTGAGTGGCAGCTGCTGCTTTGCTACTTGTAGCCAACAGCTTCCTAGTATCAACTCTTCCCTTCTTCTTAAGCTTTTCCAACTTTTCCTCCTCTAGAATCTCCTCTGCAGTGAGCTTCCTCTTCCCTTTAGGATCAGAGGAAGATTCAGCCTTTGGAGACTCAGGCTTAGAGGTTTCAGGTTGGGGAGCGGTGGTTTGAACTTGTGGTATTTGGGAGATGGGAGTTGTATGGAAGTCCTCACTATTAACCTCAGATGCCAGGTCAAGAATGTCCCTGTGATGAATAGGTCATCGGACAAAGAAGATAGTTCAATTATTCCTTTTGTAGCTTGCATTTTTGCTTCGAAAGTAATTGGAACTGCACTACCTGTCCCTTCTAAATCGGTTGCTCGGCCATGAGTCTGTATATCCCCTTGAAGTTAATCCCAGGTTCAATATAGACCTTAGGTTGACCAACTTCCTTTTCAGAGGTAGGTGGTGCACTTAGCCTTTGAAGCTCATCAGCTCCAAAGTAGGCAACGACTACATCAGGGGAAGGTTGTTCAATAGAGGAGTATATCAGAAATGTAGTTAAGAATCTGTTGAGGTCTATAAGCATCCTTGGGTCCACTTGAATAGTAATAGGAGATGGTTGAGGGAAGATAGTTGCAGGGTGTTACTGTGCAGGATAAAAAGAAGATATGGCATCAAGGGAAGATGTTGTGATGGCAAGCCTGGATTCCTCATGTTGTTGTTTCTGTACATTCTCCCCCTTTTTGGTAGCATCATCTTGAGAAGTAGATGAGCTGGAGGAAGAACTTAAAGAAATAAATTGGTACGTGCCTGATAGACTTCTCAAACTGTGTCTCATCTAGTTTAGCCTTGAGATTTTCTATCTCAAGTTGCTGAGTGGCAGACTTGTCCTCTAAAGTCTTAACCTTTGATTCAAGATTTGAGATTTTAGAAATCAAGTCTCTGATAATGAGTTGCAGACTACCCTCATCTTCTTTTGAAGAATCATTGGGAGATGAGATAACATACCTAGTATGTTCATCATCACCACCATTAGTGGTTTCTTGGCTCCCTGGATACCCTTCTGTATTGATGTCTCTTTCAGAGTCATCAAGGGGCAAGGTTTCCGTAGAATCAGTCTCACTTATGTTACCATTGTTCTGAGAGGCTAGTGAAACACTTTCAATAGTGGCAGCTGAGTTAACATGAGTAACCTCCACTCGGGTTGGACTCACCTCAGTTAGGCTTAAATGATGTAGGCTAGACATCAGAGGTTCCCTAGGGCTCAGTTGATCTTAGGTTGGTTGCTCAGGAGAGTGTTGGGACTCAAACTGAGGGCTAAAGGCTTAGGTTGTGGGCTCATCAGGTTGAGACTGAGGAGACTCAACACTGATATTAAGGTCAATGGTGGAGGATGGCTGGACCTCTGGCTGAGTGGGAGCCCTGAGTTCCACTCGAGCCTTTTTGGTTTGAACAGAGGGGACCTGATCAATTAGAGTAGATTGATCAGGGGTTCGTTTAGGGAGTCTTGTGTAAGTAATCTTGATTGGATGGGAAGAAGTGATTGGCATTTTAGTTGTGGTGTCTGGTGTGGGTTCATCACCTGCTGGGCTTGCAGGGATGTCACCAGGAGCCGTTGGCTCGAGCGTACCTGGAAGAAGATCAGTGAATCTTCCAGTGAAGTTGGTGGACATCTTCTTTAGAGTTTTGAAGATGCAAGGCCTTATGTGAGGGACCAATAGAACATCTGTACATTGTAATTTGTCTTGATCCAGCTCACAGTTGAATGTGTTGAATGAACCGGGGATACATGTAGAATGGATCCCGGGTGAGATTGCCTCTTGAGTTATTCAAAACAAAGTATGAGTAGTTGAAGTGCAGGCCCTTTACCAACCCGTGGACTAGGCAGCCCAAATCATATGGGATTTGATCCCATCCCCCAGACTTGTTGGATAGGCAGTGCAGAATAATATGCAGCAAGAACTTCCAATTGTAGGAGAAATTGAACTTGTAGACTATTGACTTGCTCACATCACTGCCATATCCCATCTGAGTGTAAGTGTCTTCCAACTCAGACTTGGTGAATTCAGTAGGGGCGCCTCATCATGAAGCTCCAGATGCTACCTGATGATTGATTCAGTAATGGTGATCTCCTGCCTGCAGATCCTCGACCTGATGACCCTTTCATCATTTAGTGTTTCACTTCAACCATTTGCCCAAAATTCGACCATATGGTTAGAGTAGATAGTGGGGTTAACAGTGATGGCAGTGAAGTATGCCGATTGCGACAGAAATTTGACAATAGGGGCAAAATCAGCATCCTTTGAAGAATCAAGGATGGCAACTTGGTTATGTTGGGGATTTAGGGCCATTGTTGAATCTAAGGAATTTGAGAGTGAGTGAAGAAGATAGTAGAAATTTGGGGCTTTTGCAGTGGTAAAGAAAGTAAAGAAAGAGAGTCGAAAGTTTTACATGGGGGGTAAAAAGCCAAACCGATAAGGTGAAAGGACAGTTTGGTTTTGATTTGACTAGGGCGGTAAGGTAAATCATTTAAAATATTGAGACATCATCAATAAAATCTTACCTTTTTACAGAGTGGGGCCCAAAGATTTCCATTACACAGTGAAGGTTTTCTTTCGAAGGTAAATTTGCTTCCGAGAGTACTGTCTTCTTCCGAGCAAAGAAGTTAGTAAGCTTTGGAAGTAGATTTGATCTATGATCAATTATTCTTTCGAGGCTAAAAAACTCTTCGGAAGAGAATATTTATACAGAGGAATTTGCCTTTGGAAGATGGATAAAGATCTCTTCGGAGGGTAAATTTCTCTTTGAAAGAATTCATACTTAGAATTTTGAAGAAAGCCTTTTTGTAATAGGACTTAGATTGTATTTAGACAACATAGACAAGACATATTTAAAATGGTTTTTCGAAAGAGAAGAACTAGTCAATGTTAATCATCCCAATAACTGTAATTAAATATTTAAATCTTTGTTCATCAAAGGCTTTGGTGAACAAGTCATCATATTGTTCATTTGAATTCTCTTTGACTAGCTTTATTAGATTTTTCTCATGAATATCTCTACTGAAATGATACCTGATGTCAATATGCTTTGTCTTGGAGTGCTTTGACTGGATTTTCTATGATAGAAATGGCACTCTTGTTGTTTATATGGATAGGAGTCTCCATGAAGTTGAAACCATAGTCCAGCATCTGATTCTGAATCCATATCAGATGAGCATAGTAGCTCGCAACAACAATGTATTCAGCTTCAACAGTTGATGTAGAGACACATGATTGCTTCTTGCATTGCCAGGAGATAATCCTTTTACCAAGAAATTAACATCCTTCGGATGTGGATTTCTTGTTGATGTTGCAGCCACCATAATCACTGTCAGTGTACCCATAAAGATTGAAGTCCTTATTCTTAGGATACCAAAGACCAAGTTTGGGAGCTCCTTTGAGGTATCTAAGAATTCTCTTGGCATCAATTAGGTGAGACACCTTGGGAACAGCCTGATATCTTGCACAGATGCAGGTTGCAAACATGATATCAGGTCTACTTGTAGTGAGATACATCAGAGATCCAGTAATCACCCTGTACTGATGCTGTTTAGTATCCCCCCCCTCGGAATCAAGACAAAGATTGTGATTTATGGGTATAGGTGTCTTGGCTGGCTTACAATCTTTCATCTTAAATCTTTCTCAGATATCCTTGACATACTTAGATTAATTGATGAAGAACCCTTCTTCCATCTGCTTCACTTGAATTCCAAATAAGAATCCCATCTTTCCTATGGAACACATTTCAAATTTCTTCCTCATGATGCTTTCAAAGTCTTTGCACATTTGGTCATTTGAGGAACCAAATATGATGTCATCAATATAGACTTGAAGAAGTAGCATGTCCTTCCCAGACTTCTTTATGAACAATTTCTTGTCTATGGTGCCTCTGGTGTAGCCATTCCTAAGAAGAAACTGAGACAGGGTCTCATACCGTAGCCTAGGTGGTTGATACAACCCAGAAAGAGCTTTATCTAGTTTGCACATATAGTTAGGGTGCTATGGGTCTTCAAATCCAGGTGGCTGACACACATAGACTTCTCTATCGACATCCCCATATAAAATGCGCATTTGACATCAAGTTGATAGACAGTGATGTTCTTGGATGCTGCAAAAGCAAGGAAGATTCTCACAGCCTCAAGTCTTGCAATAGGTGCAAAGGCATCAGTGTAATATATGCCTTCCTCCTGTGTGTATCCTTGAACAATAAGTCTTGCTTTGTTCTTGATGATCAAACCTCTATCGTCTCTCTTATTTCTGAACACCCACTAGGTGCCAATGGGGACTTGGCCCGGTGGTAATGGAGACAAGTTCCATATCTTTTGCCTCTTGAATTGAAGCAACTCCTCTTGCATAGCTTCAACCCAATTGTTGTCCTTGAGGGCTTCTTCCACCTTCTTTGGTTCCACTTGAGAGAGAAAGCATGAGTAGAAGCAGACGTTCCTATTGTGGGTCTAATTTCTTGTCCTCACACCTTCCGAGACATCCCCAATGATGTTTTCAGCTAGATGAGTGTTGTGTATCCTAAGACTAGGAATCACATCTAGTTGCATAGATAGATCCAGGTTTGAGAATTTTTGCTCAAGATTTTTAACACCATGCCTAGCTGATGCCTCATGCTCATTCAATGAGAACTGATTGAATGAATGTGTGACAGCATCAATGATATTTTGCTGAGAAGCAGCATCAACAGTTGCCTGTTCCTCCAGATCACTATCTTCATCAGCTTGGTGTTGAGTGCTTGACTTGTCAACTGTTGAATTATGAGGCTCAGTTGGCTGACAGCTTGTTGAAGCTCCATTGTTTCCTGTGATAGTCATGCTTTCAGGACTTCCAATAGTGGGAGCTTGTTTTTCAATTCTTATTGGAGAACTGTGAATAGGTCTGGGTAACTCAAATAGTTCATCTTCATAGGGGTCACTTCGAGTTCCTATTCCAGCTGAAACATTCTCACAAGATGGTTTAGAATAGTTTGGAAACAATTCTAAATTGAAGATATGATCAGGACCATTCCCCTTAACACAAGGAGTGTGCTCATTAACAACAATGTTGGATGATTCCTCAAATTGTTGATTTTTGATATTATATACTCTATAAGCAATAGAGGTTGAAGAATATCCAATAAAGATAGCATCATCCGACTCTTTAACAAATTTTTCTAAATTGTCCTTTGTGTTAAGTATGGTACACCTGCTGCCAAAGGACCTAAGAAAGCTAATAAACGGCAGCCTCTTGTTCCATAGCCCATAAGGGGTTTTTCCATGGGGCTTAATAATGAGAACCCTGTTCTGCACATAGCATGCAGTGGTAACTACCTTTTCCCAGAAAGTTAGTGGTAACTTTGAATCAGCTAATATACTTCTTGCAGCCTCAATAAGTGTCTTGTTCCTCCTCTCAGCAATACTATTCTGTTGAGGAGTTATAGGAGCACTGTATTGTCTGGTAATCCCTTTTGAGTTACAGAATGAGTCAAGAACTTGATTTTTAAACTCAATCCCTTGATCACTTCTAATGATTTTTACCTTGTGATCCTTTTGATTTTCAATTTTAAGAATAAAAGATTTTAAAGTTTTAGTCTTTTCATCTTTAGTTCTTTAAAAGAATACCTATTTAAATCTTGTAAAATCACAAGACAATATGATTTCCTTCTAATGCTCATTATACTTGTGGGACCAAAAAGATCCATGTGCAATATGTGTAATGGAGTGGTGATGGAGTTAACCTCTTTGGATTTATGAGTAACCTTGTGTTGCTTTCCTTTCAGGTTAGCAACACAATTATCATTACAAAAAAACTCCTTTTTAGGCACACCATGTACCAAATTATTTTTAACCAGCTTATTCATGGTTTTAAAATTAACATGGCACATTCTTTTATGCCAAAGAGTTGACACATCACCATTGGCTTTGGAAAGAAAGTATCATACTTCATCCAGTGGGGAAGCATTGTTCATGTCCAACTTGTACATATCCCCTCTCTTAGGAGATCCAAGTAGCACTAATTCCTGAGGAATTGTCATCTCGGGTTTGAGGATAATGCACTTATGTTTTGTGAAAAGCATTTGGTGCTTTTGATCATAGAATTAAGAAACATTTAACAGATTGTGTTCAAGCTATTTGACAAAGTTTACTTTGTCAACTTTTAACTTACCATTGGATACACTACCTTTACCAGAAATATATCCTCCGGCTTCACCTCTAAACTGAACAGGACCTCCATCAAAATGTTCAAATTGTTTTAGGAGAGATCTATTCCCTGTCATGTGCCTGGAGCATCCACTATCCACAATCCATACATTTCCATTCTTGTCATATGGATGTCCTTGCATATAAGGTGAAATAATTAGTTACTATTGGAAACCCAAGCCTTGATGGTCTTGGGTTCTTCCAATGTAGATGATATAACTGAACCAAATTGTATGCATGTGGGTTCAATTATAGTTTGTAAAGAAGAGGTTTGGGCTGCAGCATCTTTTCTGATCTTCCATTCCATCCTATGGTTGATCAGTGTAGATGAACCTAAAGAGGCTTGAGCAGCATGACTTTCTTCTGAGGCTTCTTTCTTCTCGAAAGAGGTTTTCACCACGTTTTCTTCCGAAGCAGTCTTCTTCTCAAAAGGTTTCAGTGGATTCCCTTTGTTCCTTTGTTCTTTGGCTTGTCTTCCAAAGCTGTTTTCATTTCGAAAGAATGGGTTTCTTTCGAAAGCAACTTAGCTTCGGAAATAAGTTTTCCTTTCCGTAACACTTGGACCATATGATAAGGTCCAAATGTGAAACCATCCTTGACTCCTTCATTCTTTACATTGGTTGCATAATGTGTGCTTGCTGAATTGTAGTAACAAACTTTAGCCATATGGTTATGTAGACCACAGATTGTGCACTCAATGTTATTCTTGGTGGGACATGTGGGCTGTTGTTTCTTACACATCTTCTCTTCTTTAATAGCCTTTCCCTTTAATTTCTGACCCTTCAGCTGGATAGGAGTGCTGGTACTACTCTCTTTTCCTGAATCAAAACTTCCAACCACTTGGAATCCAGCTAAGATTAATACACCCTTTTGCCTTGGGTCTATCTTCATCTTACTCTTAGCCAACTTTTTGGCAGTTTTTCTTGCTGCCCTGATTTTGTTCTTTCTTGCTTTGGTGGTCAAGGATTTATCGGTTATGGGGATAAGGTTTTCTACCTATCCTTCCCTGTGGTGGTTTCCATTATTGCATCATTCTTCTGCTCACTAGGTAGTGGGTTCGCAGTTAGAACCTCTTGCTCATGAGTACCACATCTTTGCTGTCTAATAGATACAAGAGTGTGTGGTGGAGCAATTTCATTGGATCCCAACCCACTTTTTTTTTTGTAACATACCTTGGAGTGGGAGGATGATGCTATAATGGTATTGAAGTTATGCTCTTGAATAGCATACTTCTCTGCTTTAGCCTCAACTATGACTAGCTGGGCTTGATCTTCAGTCAAGTTGGATATTAGATCTTTTATTTGAGTCCTATAGTTGGTATGTTCATGTTTTAAAGAGGACACAGTTTTCTCTAACTCTTCTATTTTGAGTTTATAATCAGACTCTGCTCTTTTAAAATCAGATTTTAGGATATTTAAAGACTCAATATCATATCTAATTTCCATGTTGTAGTCCTAATACAATTTAATCTTAGCAATACAGGCTAGGGTACAGAGATGTTCATATACCTTGCTGTCTTCAGTTCCATCCATGAGAGCTTGAGCAGGGGTGACATCTTGCACCATGAAGCTCCAATCAACCTCTTAAGCAACAGTTGCAGTTTGTGGCTCAATGGGTTTGGTTGTAGCTTTTGATGTAGCAGGATGTTGGGAGGCTTGAGCTGCTCCAGGATTAGATCTTGGAGCTTTACATTCCCTAGCAAAGTGACCAAGCTGGTTACAGTTGTAGCACTTGGCCTTGCTCTTATCAAACCCGAATTTGCTGTTACTTGGGTCTGAGGGAACTGCCTTCCGGTTCCTATAAAGAACTTCTTTGCTCGATAGGTTAAAAGGATTCCATATAGTTTAGTCATAGTGAGAGTGTTGAGATTTTTAGTTCTCTTGATTGAGACACAGTAAAAAGTCCACTCATGAGGAAGTGCGCTCATGAATTTTCTGACTATGTCTCTTTTCTCAAGAACTACTACCATAGTCTGAAGAGAGGTGATCAAGTCCATATACCTGAATTATTGTTAGCTCAAGGTCTCACCAAAAACATAAGTGAAGTTTTCAAACTTTTGCTTCAGCATATCTTTCTTGGTCTCCTTTGATTCAGTAGAACCAGAGTACATTAGCTTCAAAGCGTCAAATAGTTCTTTGGCAGTCTCGCATTGCTGAAAGCCTATCATTATGGAGTTTGGTGTAGCAGTAAGCAACACGGTCATGGCTTTGGAGTCGATGTCCATCTTCTTGAAGTTTTCATCAGAGTAGTCTTCAACAGCTTTCTCAATCATGGCACCATTACCAGCCAGGGCTGCCACCTTTGGCTTGTAAGGACCATGAGTGACAGATCTCCACATGAAGCTGTCTTGATACTCTATGAAACCTTCAATACATTTGCACCAAATTCCAAAATAATCAGGGGTGATGATAGGAGCCTTGGTCATGGTTCCCATCTCAGACTCAGAAATTTTTTGGTTAAGTGCCATTTGAGTGAAGTGAGTAAGGGTGAAGAAACAAGGGTGATTTGGGATTGTTAGATCTCACAGTTAAGAGCCTAAAAAGCTCTGATACCAATTGCAGGATCGGTGTTGGTCTCACAACACAAGTTTTATCACTCAAACTCACTTTATCTCACTCGGTTAATGAAGCAAAATCTCTAACTAAGTTGACAATAATATAATAAGTTAATGAACACAAAAATGGTTTTCAAGATACTTGTATATATTATTTCTCAACTGAGTATTATAAGACTGTTACAAGTATGGTTACTTAAGTTACAATGAGAAACTATAAATACTACTATCTATAACCGGTTATACTTAGAAAACCAGCTAGAATTTACCACTAAACAAATACTACATTGCTAGAAGTAAAGTATCTAAGATAAAATACCATCCTAGATTAGGTAGACATGACAGGTCCATGACTTACCTTTTGTCACCAACTAAGAATGGTAACTGTACTAACTGATAAAGGTGAACAGTCGATTAAAGTATGATCAATTACATGGGCGTGGGAAAGTGCCATGCAGTATATCAGAGTTGGCAGCGTATGTCAGACAACCCATACTTATGTCCACTGGTTCATAGTTGATTCTTCTGAAGGTAAATGGATTTAGAAGAATAAGTTCTTCCGAGGCCATTTATACTTTGGAAGAATCAACTTCTCCTGAGTCTTCTGCAAGTTTTCATGACCTCATTCTTCAAAAAACTTTGTCTTGGATTTTCTAAGTCTGAATACTTCGGAAAGAGAACTGCCTGGTCACGGAAGACTTGGTTCTACCTTCGGAAGTTCTTCATATACTTCAGAAGGAAAACTACTTAGTCTCGGAAGACTTAGTTTTCCTTCGAAAGTTCTTCATACTTAAGCTTCAGAAGATCTTCAACTTGTCTTTGGAATAGCAGCTTTGTCTTCGGAAGACTTCTGCAATTGTACTTCAAAATACTCTAAGTGTTGTTTTGGTTGCACCAGCCTCATATGAACCAACAAAACTCAAAGTCATCCTCCTGTTTTGGTAGCATCAGCCTAGGGGGAATTTGTAAGAGTTATCTTAGAGGCTGATGCAACCAAAGTTCTCTCAGCATGCACACTGAAATACAAAGGAAGTTACTTCGAAAGACTTGACAAAGGCACTAGGAAATTCTCTAAATGTCAAATCTTCCGAAGTCAAAGACCATTTCTTCTGAATCCAAAGATGAAGTCTTCCAAAACTTCAAGAAAAAGTCTTCTGATGGCAAGAGACTGATTTTTTCCAAAGACAAAGAAAACGTGCTTTCTTTGACATGCTTTTGACAAAAATACCACAGTCACTAGTAAAAAGGCAATCTAGCTTTTGACTTTACATTAATCTTGTTGTCTAGATTAGTGTTCCAGCTGACCTTCAAAGTATGGCCGGCTGTAGGATGTAGTATAAAGTATCTCAGGTACCGGTCCTAAGGACTAAGCCTTGTAACAATTGTAAAACACTTGAGAGCAACATACATCATTCTTGAAAACCAAATATTTATGTTGTGCTTGTGTTCTTTACTTTTGTTTATTGTTTCATATGCCAGTTCCCTATTTGATCTGTTAAGTGTTGTTTGTTCTCTCCAACCTTGTGAAATTGTTGCATTACCTTCCTTCATCGGTCCTGCATACAGTATTATTATATAAAATTTTAATACATTTTTTATGCTTTTAAGCGCATATATCTTCATTAACACTACAAGAATTAAGACCTATCGTGGCAACCCATGTCATTACGGTAGGTGACAAAAGTCATTGGCATAGGCTATCGTGACGACATGTCATCGCGATAGGTGATCTGGTTGTCGAGACTCGATCAAAAAGAATTTATTATATCGGTCTTAGCTACCTTTATTGTGTAAGGGTAAGTAAGGTCGTCTCCACAGGGATATGTGGAAAGTGTTTAACAATTCTAACTGAATTAGCTAAAAGACACAAACTTTATAATTAAAGATTGAAACTTTGAATGAATTAATGAACACAATTGCAAAAAACAAGAATCTTTTAAACTGATTTAACTAAATAATAAGAAACAATCACTTCTGGGTTTCCAATTTCGTAAGATCCACAATTGATATTTTTAAATTAGGGTTTGTAAGAAACAATACTTCAAGATTTTAGCTTTTGATTAAAGTAGTAACAAAGGAAAAATCTTTTAAGACTCGTTTATTCACAAAGTTACCAATTCACCTATATCACATTGTCTACTTTTCTTAATGAGCTCACGATGCAAGGAAACCGAAAACTGATAATCAAGCACATGACTTTATTTATAAGTAAACCTTTTAACATAATCAAAACATAAAACTTCATTCACTAATCCATTGTTCAATACAAAAAAACCTAATCAAACATACCAATTGCTTCACTTAACATGAATTGTACTCCCAGAAGCAATCAACAAGAACTTAGCCACACATGGTCTTCATTGAATCTTCAATCTTGATTATATGATGATCAATGATGATTTGGTGTGTGTTGGGAACCTTGAAAGCACCCAAAATCACCTTGAATTTACTAGATTTCAGCTGGGAGGAGTTGTCCTTCTAGTTGGGGTTGGATAGGTTTAAGTAGACATCAAGATCCACAGAATCCGGGTGTTTGTTGAAGACCGGCGTATGATACTCCCAGCGGCGGCTTATCATACCCCCCAGCTTCATACACCCAACTTTCTGTAATTTTTGTCAAATATGTCCACTGATACGCCGCCCATACGCCGACAGATGTATTATACGCCCATATCCGGCATATGATACGCTGGTATGACTAATTTTGTGCCTTTTTTGTAACATTTGATGTTTACATCTTTAGTCCTTGTAGTTTTGTGTTTGGCTCCTTTTTCTCCAAAATAAGCCATCTTTAGCTCCTAACACCTATAAGTCAAAACACAAACAACTTGAAACTATTCCACCATAATCATGATGTAAAATCATACATTTAGATCAATTAAACCTTGAATTATTACCATGCGATCACATCCCCACACTTAACCTTTTGTTTGTCCTCAAACAAACTTACTTGCGCAATTCACCTTATTTAATCAAACATGCTAAGTTATCATAACTTTGTATAAGTTAAGGTCATAGTCATACTTACTTTTAAACTCTCATCATTTAAGATTCACAACCCAACATGTAATACCACTGAAGTTTAAAACTTAGAATCTTTAGTTGGCATAACTTCACCTTTTGCTTCAAAGATTCAGGCAATCACATTCCTCACAATGAATAGTACTCTCGGTTTGTTTTGTTGTCTAGTGATTATATACTAGTATATCTGGAACTCTCAAACCAAAAATGTATATCTTCATTATAAGCTCGTATATTAATCATATCGCTATCAATTAGCACAATATAATACATAAATCAAGAGGTCTTTTATGGGTTGTAATGTTAGGCTAAGGTTTAAGGTGAGATAGAAAGGGATTTAAGGGTGGATAATGGTGAATGAAATCCAATTTAAACATGCTAGATGTGATGTGTATCAATTTCTATCCTCTAATAGCAATTATATCATAAAATTCTCATACTATTTTTGTTGCATCATATCTTGGTCATTTTGACCTAATATTTAGCTTTTTTCTTCTCTTTTTTTTCTTTAATTTTTTTCTTATATTCACAACCAATCATACTATTATTGAACTATTACTGAAACAACACTTCTAAACATATCATGAATTGGACTTCATCACCCTATGTTTCATAAAAAGAATAAGGCTTTGTACTTTTAATGTGTTAGGTTATTCAAATGACAAGTTGGGGCTCAACATGGTGTCTAAAGGAAGATTATCAAGGTAAGAGATTTAAAAGAAAAGGTTTAAGCAAATGGTTCATTCCTAATGCCTCTATCATATTTATGCACATATTAGTTCATGATCTTGACATGCATCAATTACACGAGTTCTAACTTAAATGCACATTATGGTCTCCCTCATTTTGCAAAAATATAAAGCAAATGAACATATGCTATGAATTTCTCAATTAGGCTCAAATTCTCACGGAAACGGTGGAAAAAAGGTTAAAAAAATATGAAACACGTATGTCATTTACCATTTGGTTCGTTATGCCTTCTAAGAATTTTACCTATGTTTTTATAAAAAACTCATGATAGGAGTGGCTTACTATAATTTCAAAACAAGCATGCCAAAGGATCTATACTTGCACAAACAAGTGATAATTAACTATGTATGAAAAAAATATTTAGGTCTCATGCACAATTAAGCTTATTAGAAGATTTATTTTTCAAAAAGTTTCTATTTTTTTTAAAAGGTTCAATTTTTTTCAATTCTTCCCTCATCCCCACACTTGAGATACATTGCCCTCAATGTATAGTAGTCACAATTGGTATTTTCATAGCATATCGAAGTAGATTCTTAATTTCATTCCTATTATTGGTAATCAAGACAATTCATTGCGAAGGGAGACTAGTATGCCATATCCTAACATATTATCAATCAATTTCAACGGAAGCATGAAAAGAATATTGTTCAAAACTAAAGTAGTGGAAAGAGCACATGGACCTGATCACAATCATTATTAGAAGCCTTCATCAACCAACTTGTGCCTCCCCATATTTGAGTGCTTGTGTCTCATGACTGACTATCAAAACAAAACAAAGCAAACCAAAGAAAAAAAAGCAAAAACTAATAAAGAATTAAAACTCACTTTCGTAGGAATCATGATTGCATTTAGCGTATGCAACAAGCCTTTAAACCCCTCGGTATACCCAAGTGGATGAGTTGTAGTCTCGTGAGGGTTTCTAGTAAACACACCCATAAAGTTCTCGGGTTGCCTCCCACAAGCACTAAGTTTTAGGTCTTCAGCCAGACCGTACTTTTCACCACTAAGGTGGTTGAAGTGCGTATTTGCCTACCGAGTTCCCAACAAATGCTCGATAATTGACATGGCAGCTCCATAGTTGCTTCACAATTATAGGGATGTAAATTCAGTATGACTGGGTTTGAGAATAAGATTCTTTGTTGATGTGACTAAACCTAGGATCGAATATGCAGACTAAGTCAGTAATATAATTGCGGAATCGCTATATTACAGAACAGATGAACCTGAAATAAATGTTTGAGTAAATGTAGTACATGAACACCGAAGTCACTAATGTATAATATTGATGTTATAACTGTTGAAGACCAAAATCTTACAAAGTTAGGGTATATGACCCTATTTATAGGCGTATACATTGCCTGTACAAAAGACTAAACTAACCCTGATCTATACAAGTAAATCTAGTCTAAGTACAAAATAAAAATAAAACAGTGTAAGTTGTTCATCCGCATTAGTTCATGCGGATGAACAAGTCTTGATCAGCATTTGTTGTTTGTAGTCAGCATTTGTGTTTGCTCACCCGCATTAGTTCATGCGGATGAATAAGTCTTGTAAGCATTTACTGTTGTTCATCCGCATGGACTAATGCGGGTGAACAATCTTTGTCAGCATTTCTTCAGTTTATCCGCATGGACAAATGCTGATGAATACTTCTGTTCAGCATTAGTTATCTTGATCCGCATTTGTTAATGCGGGTGAACGAACACTTGTTAGCATTTGTTCACTAGACATCTGCATTAACAAATATGGGTGGTCTATACTTATCTTTTCTTGTCTTCTGTTGTCTTCTGTTGATGATGTGTTCTGTGTTCTTCTATTGTTTTCTGTAACTAATGTTCTCCAACCAGAACAACCTCCAACCACTTCTTGAGTTGGCAAGTATGATCCTTTCAGGGTCTAACAATACTCCCCCTAAGGATTATACTGCCTAGGTTCCTCAAGATTGTGATGGAGTTGGTGGATGTGAAGATTCTAGTTGGTCTTCTTGTGATGTCTTCTGTTGGACTTTTGGGGAGAAAGTTGCAGCAGCTTCTATTTGTGATTCAGGTTGTACCATTAAGAGATCGATAATGGCCTTGATCATATTGGAAAAGTCTTTTGCTTCTTTCATCTTTTCTCTGCTCAGCACATGTATCTTCATCTCACTCATGGTGTAGATAGCAGCAAGGGGCATTTGTTTCAAAAAAATGGGTTCCCAAACTGAAATGGAAGATAACCCATCTCTATGAATCAGCAATGACCCTTCAGCATCAACCTCTAACTTGATAATATTTCCCATCTGCATTGGGACATTTCTCTTCTTCCTTTTTTGCCTTTTATTATTGATTCTATCAAATGCCATCTTCAAGATCTTAACACACTTCAACATAAACTCCAGATCATCTTCAGCAGCTTTGTTTTGAGGGATCTAAAGTGTCTTGTGAAGATATAGTGTATGTAAGACACATCTAGCAATCTGACCTCATAACCACTGAAGATTCTAATTTTAGGGGCTTCTTTTCCTCCCCATGTTCTCTCAATCACAAGCTCATAAGTTTCTTCATCATAATAAACATTAGAAATGGGCTTCAACTTATGAGTGCCTGTAATCATCTTTCTTTTCAGACTTTCAGTTGGCTTTACATGCAATTCAGGGTATACTATTTCTTCTTCTTCTTTTGTTCTTCTTTTGTCAAATGGGTTGTTGAAGGTCTTCTCTTTTCTTGTGCAAATGGCTTTCAGTGATTTGAAGTTGTTAGTTCTTTTAAACATTTTCAAAATATCAGTAAATTCATATCCTCTGTACATGCCAGTAGGATTCACCAGATCAAGCTCAGCCAGTTTTTTCAGATCATGAACTTTCAATGCATTGACTAAAGCTGTATACTCAGTGAAGAATTGTACCAATCCTGATATTCTTTTCACCATGAATATATTCCAGTCACTGTCATAGTTCCTGGCAATGATTTTAACATTAGTCTTGGAGTTTGAGCTGAGAAGGCTCTATAAACCACTCTGAATTCTTGTGTAAAATAGGGGCCAGAACATCTTTATCTTTAACTGTCAGCTGCACATCTTGTACTGATGTTCTTGTTTTGGGCTTTTGGGCAATTACTTCTTCTTCAATTGCCTTCAATATGTCTTTCATGTCATTCAACAATTTTAACATTGCAGCCCTTAGGTAATTGGTCTTCATGTTACCATGTTTTCTTTTTGTAAACCCTTGTTTGTTAAGATAGTCCTTTATTTCCCTATCAGACATACTGTAGGGATCAGGAAACATAGACTGTTCAGCATCTTTCTTTATTGATTTTGAGATGGAAGTTGTTGTCTTTTCAGCCTTTTTCTTTTCAGAATCTTTCTACATCTCATGCTCTATTACATATGATGGATCCAGCAGCTTTTCTGTCTTCTTTACTTCTTCTACAATCTCATCATAGGTCATGTTGAATACCATATCAGCTTCATAGCCATGATTGATCAGATACATAGCATGAATCATCAGATCATCAGTTTTGGCCTTTTCAATCATGCTTTCAATAGATTGCTCAATAATAGCTGGGCTAGTCACAACATCATGTGTCTTTTGTTGTTTGTTCTCAGAGTCTTCTTCCTCCAGCATTATCACTTCCAAAGTATGTTGTAATTCTTTTTCAGCCTGCTTATGTTCATCCAAAAATTCAGCAATTGCTACCAAACTTCTGGGATCATCTTTGGTTTTCTTTTTAGGTTGTTCTTCCTCAACCATAGGAAGTTTTCCTTTTGTCTTTTCTGACAAATACTTCCTTTTTCTTGTGTATGTCATCACTTTTGATCCTGATGATGAAGCTTCATCAG
This sequence comes from Flaveria sonorensis, assembly GCA_025506505.1. Taxonomy (NCBI): domain Eukaryota; kingdom Viridiplantae; phylum Streptophyta; class Magnoliopsida; order Asterales; family Asteraceae; genus Flaveria; species Flaveria sonorensis. The sequence goes on along the minus strand of CM046427.1, from coordinate 22,218,784 downwards.
TTTTGGCCTGTTGTTCTTGGTCAACAACCTTAATTTCGGGAGTGATTCTTTGTTGTTCAGCCTCAACAGCTTCTTGTATGTTCAATTCAGCAGTTTCTTTTTCTTTGAACTCATCACAAAGTCTTTTAATTAGACTTTGTTGTTCAACAGTCAGCACAACTGCAGGCACAGGCTGCATTCTTAACTCTTCTTCAATTGGCACAAGTTTTGAAGGAATTACTACAATAGAATCAGAGGGGGACCTCATGTATTTGATGTAGTCCCAAAACTCTTCATCTATGATTAATTCATTGGAAGAATACCTGTCCAAGTCATCACTCAATTCTTTCATCATAGTAGCATCTGCAGATGAAGGTTCAGAATGAACCACTATTTCCCAACTGGATTCATCCCTGACTTCTTCTTCCATTTCTTGTTCTTGTTGTTGTTCTGCTACTTGTTGTTCAATTTCATCACCAGATTTCTCATCCTTTTCTTTTATAATTTCATCTTTCAATTTCACAAGGAGTTCTAGTTCATCAACTCTTTTTGTTAAGTCATCATTTCCTTTTATGAGCTCATCAATTAACTTATTTAGAGACTCAATCAAGTTTTCTTGTTCCTCTATTGCTTCTGTTTGTATGGCAACAGTTTCAACAAGCCTATACACTTCTTCTTTTGCCATTTCCAAAGAGGATTTTAGTTTACTGATTTCATCATCCTTCATCCTCATCTGAGCTTCATACTTTTCTTTTGACTCCCTTAGTCCTTTTTCTTTTTCATCTAACTCTTGGAGTCTATCACTGAGTACCCCTGACCTCTTGTTTATTGTATTCTCTAGTCTAGACACTTTTGCCATCAGTTCAGATATCATCTTATCTTTATCATCTGGTCTGTTTATTTCTGATTCAGCAAAGCTCTCAGAAGGAGCATCTTCAGAGACAATTTGTCTCTGTGGAAGAGGTGCAAACTGTTGATTATCTTCCTCATCATCAGATGATTGAGAAGAGTCTGTAGAACTGGTAGATTCACCAGAACTTTCAAATACAGCAGCAGCTTCATGTGCAGGGCTTTCTTGTGAATCTTGATGAGTATGAATAGGAGAACATGATTGTGGGATAATGGGATCAACCTTAAAAAGGGATAAAACATTAGCTTCTTGTATTGTTTCACCAGAGTGAGGGTCACCAATCAAAGGTGACACTGTTCTAATGAGTTCTTCAGATTCTGCATGCTCATCAACATGGTGTTGATCATGAGCAGCAGCCTGCTTCACTGATTGTTCTGGAGCTTCTTCTTGAACATTCACTTCATGAATTGGTTCCTCATCAGGAACATCAGCTGCCATTTCTTGTGCAGGTTCCTCAATAGGAACATCATCATGTAAAACAGGTTCTTGTTGTTGTAATTGTTCCTCATCCATTTGCACATCATTCTGGGGATCTATTTGCTGTTGCATCCAAGGTAAAAGTAGAAAGAAAGTACCACTATAGAAATTTCTTGGATCTCTCTTCTTGATGTACTTCAAAGATTTTGCATTATAATGAGGAATTTCAAGAATGGGGCCTTCTAAAACCAGATCAGGAAAGGCTTCATTAATAAGACACCGAATGAATCTAGGATATATTAAGAACATGTTCATTCTCCCCTCTTGAATGTTTGCCATCATTCCATTTAAAACATAGGCTGAAAAGTTGTAGGGTCTGTTAGAGAAGAGGGCACAGACCAGTGAAGATGTAGTTAATGGTATATCATTCCACCCAGTTTTTCTTTTAGATAAGCAGTGTTGGATATAATGAATGCGAAACCTCCACTACAAATTTACCAATCCTTTCACTATTTGTTTTGCCTTAAATCCACCCTCATATCCAATGTCAGCAAAGAATGACATGATATCTTCTTCACAAAATTCAGTTGGAGAATCAGGTTCATCTTTAATTCTCAAGCATTTTCTTATTGTTTGCTTAGAGATTATCAGTGTATGATCAGCAGTTATTCTTCCTGAAATTACTTTTTCTCCATCATTGTCTACGAGTTCTGCAATACTCCAAAATGATCTAATATAGTTCTCAAAGATCACTGGTCTAACTGTAATGGCATGGGCCACTCTGGTAGTGGCAATAAATATGATCATGTCTCTGAGACCTTCTGCTTCAGGGATATCTGGATTGAGAAAACCACTGACATTGTGGATCTTGCTCTAAGTCAGGTTAGCCATTATGTAATCTGCACACAAAGAGGATGAATTAGTGAGAATTGTGTGTGATTTGTTCAATTTTGACTTTTTAGGTCAAAAATGAATTCTGCTTGTTACTGTTACATTAGGTTATTTGACCTAATTTTGATTCTCATGAAGAACAGTTCAAAGTTTGGTTTCTTTGTGTTGGGATACACTGATTTTGATTGTGTTTTAACAGGTTGTTTTGATGTCAACATTGTTATAAACCAGTATCCCCTGTTCATCGATGTTTTATGTGATCTTAGAACCACATGAAATCTTTGATGTTTACATCGATCATTGGTTTTATTGAACTCTGTCATTCATCTAAATCCAGTGTTCTTGAGTGTATTTGAAGCATTTCACAAGATTAGGTTCCATTTCAAGAAATTTTGTTCGACAGTCGAAGTATGTAAGAAACTGATAATCACCTTTTAGTTGACAATACTTCGATTTAACAGACAATGTTGTTTGTTTTGATGTTGGATTTGAACAAAATGAATCTTGATTAGTGTAGATTTGAACTCAGAAGAAGAACGGTTTTCTGGCACTCGACTCACTATAAAAGTTCACTCAAAAATTTGAAAAGTAGTAAATGACCCACATTAAATGAGTATTTATAGAACATTTCATATTTTTCACAAATTTTACAAGTACAGAAATTTTTTACTGTAGCAAATGCACATATAGAATTTTTATCGGTGCATTTACTATAACAAATGCTGATGATCAAATTCAAATGTCAGCATTTACTGTAACAAATGTGGAAGAGTTAATTTTACCTATCCGCATTCACTGTAGCAAATGCGAACGGGCAAAGTTAATTTATCAGCATTTACTGTAGCAAATGCGGGAGAACAAATGACTTGTCCGCATTTACTGAGACAAATGCGGGTGACCAAATTTAACTTATCAGCATTTCATGTAGCAAATGCGGGTAAACAAATGTCTTGTCCGCATTTACTGAGACAAATGCGGGTGACCAAAGTTAACCACCCTTGGAAATGTTGACGAGTTAAGTTGTCCGCATTTACTGTAGCTAATGCGGATGAACAATTTGTTGTCCGCATTAGTTTACTTGTGCAAAAACAGTTACTCGCATTGGTTAAATGACAGGGTTACCTTGACCCGCATTACCCAATGCCCTTACCCGTATTAAATTTTGAACTAGTCAAAAATTAATGTAGTTGCAGTGAATGATTCTGACTGGTTTGTACAGCTGCTTCGGATTTTGTGAAGATGAGTCTGCATTTTTGTTGTTTTATGAAGATTTTGCAGATTATGAGATTGTCAATTCTTTCTTGGATTGTCATGTATCTTGATGTGACACAGATTCCCAACTTGACTGATTTTGGAACATATGCATCTTCTGAAGCTGATTATGGAGTAATTTCCATACAGACACAATCAATTTGACAAAGTTGTCACTTTAATGTTTGCAAATTTCATGTTTTTGTAAATATTTCCTTTTAAAAGTTTATTACTCCCCCTAAATTTTATATCCTTGCGGGATAAAAACTTTAAAAAAATTTATAAAATTTTAGGACAATATTTCTGAACTGTTTAATTGTTTTGCACTTTTGTTTGAAATTTTGGGATCATATCAATCTTATCTTTCATAAGTGCAACTTGTCTGAGCTTATTGATTGAAGGTATATTTGTCCTTTTAAACTCAAACTTGATCAATATTGTAATGCATGTGATAATTATCATGTTTTGATTAAATTAAACATTCAACATGAACCTCACACTCACAAGCATAGAAAGATCAACTATCCTCATGTACTGTATGGTAGAACTTTTTCACAACTTTCAATACCTGGTCATTTAAATTGTAAAGTCTCATTCATTTTTGTAAGCGGGATCCACTTTGGGATTCTTTTACCTGATCGTTATTTAATGTGATCTACATTGGCATTCTTTTTGCTCTTCACTTTGGAAGCTAATCCACTTTAGGATTCTTTTTGTTATATTCTGTTTTATTTGTCATCCATATTGGATGTGTTCATCATTGGGAATCTTTTTGGATCTAGACATCAGCACTATGTGCTTGTTTCCCCAGGTCTTTGCTCAGCAAAACAAAGGAGAAACTGATGGTTGAATGAGATTCATAAACTATCATGACCCGGTGTGTTTAGGTTGCTACACATACATACACTTGGATAAGTTAGATACTTACATGCACTGAGATGATGCATTCACAGTTGAATGTGATCTTTAGTTTATCATAGCGTTTATCTTCTGTTCCAAGTTGAGCCTACCCTCATATCAGGTAAGTCATGTCAGTCTTTCAAGATATTCAATTAAGCACAGTGAATGATACAATGACTGTAATTATATCATTTTCCAAAAGAAGTACAAATCAAGGACTTCAACAAAAATTGATTTCTTTTTTTAATTTTGTGAATAATTTTTTTTTATGTTTTTGTAAATTTTTGATTTTATTCAAGGTTAATCATGCCGATTGATTGGACTAAGAATTCAAAACGACTTGGGTCAAATGCTTTAGTAAACAAATCAGCTAGCTGATTATCTGTGTAAACCTGAATTAGCTTGATTAAACCTTTTTCAGCACAGTCTCTCAAAAAGTGATATCTAATTTCAATATGTTTTGTTTTTGAGTGCTGAACTGGATTATCTGTTATGAAGACTACAGCAGTGTTGTCAATATGAATTGGTGTGTGCAAGAAACTGAAACCATAATCAAGCATCTGATTTTGAATCCAGAGAACTTGAGAGCAACAAGCTGATGCTGCTATGTACTCAGCTTCAACTGTCGATACAGAAACATTGGTCTGTTTCTTGCACTGCCATGACACCAGTCTGGGACCAAGAAATTGACAACCGCCAGAGGTGGATTTTCTGTTGAAATTGCATCCCCTGTAGTCACTGTCAGTGTATGCATAGAGATTGAAGTCTCCATCCTTTGGATACCATAGTCCAAGAGCAGGTTTGCCCTTAAGATATCTGAATATCCTCTTGACTGCATTCACATGAGATTCCTTGGGATCTGCTTGATACCTGGCACATACACAAACACCAAACATAACATCAGGTCTACTGGCTGTTAAATACATAAGTGAACCTATCATGGATCGATAGAGGGTCTGGTCAATAGATTTTCCATCTGGGTCCGGACCAATCTTCACTTTGGTATCAACAGGAGTTCTGATGGACTGACAGTCTGCAAAATGAAACTTCTTCAACATAGATTCAATATATTTGGACTGGTTGATGAAGATTCCACTGGATGTTTGTTGTACTTGAAGACCCAAGAAGAAGATGAGTTCCCCATAGCACTCATCTGGAATTTTGAATGCATAAGATCTTCAAAGTCTTTGCAGAGCTATTTGTTAGTGGAGCCAAAGATGATATCATCCACATATATCTGGACTAGCAGCATCTCATTTCCTTTTCACTTTTTGAACAAAGTCTGATCAATCTTTCCTCTTTCATACCCATGGTCAAGGAGAAAAGATGACAGAGTCTCATACCATTTCCGAGGGGCTTGATATAAACCATACAAGGCTTTGTCAAGCTTGTATACCCTGTAAGGGAAATCAGGATCCTCAAAGCCTATTGGTTGACTCACATAAACTTCTTTAGAGATCTTTCCATATAAGAAGGCACACTTCACATCCATTTGATAGACAGTGAATTTCATGGATGCTGAGTATGCAAGAAAGAGACGTATTGCTTCTAATCTGGCAACAGGGGCAAACACTTCATCATAGTCTATTCCTTTTTTTGTGTATAGCCCTGTGCTACCAATCTTGCTTTGTTTCTGATGACGATCCCTCTGTCATCAGTCTTGTTTCGGTACAGCCATCTGGTGCCGATAGGGTATTGACCTTTGGGAAGATCCACCAGCTGCCATACTTCCTGTTTCTTGAACTGTAGTAACTCTTCCTGCATTGCCTCAATCCAGCTATTGTCTTGTAATGCCTCTTTAATGTTTTTCGGTACTATTTGACACAGGAAACAAGAAAACAAGCAGATGTTTGCAATGCTTGACTTGCTTCGTGTCACCCGCTCATCAAAATCACCAATAATGTTAGACACTGGATGATTCTTGTGTGTCCTGGTAATTGGAATCAGATCACCAGCATTGAACACATCAAGATTGGAGACATTCAGGTCATCTTGGTGCGAGGCATCTTGTTGTTATAGTGTGGTAGAGTGATGATCAGAATCAAAGGGAACAACATCTTCAGCTTCAGCAGCACTCTGAATACTCTCATCATTTCCATCTCTGATAGTATCAGCTGGTGCATGAGTTGGTTCTGAATGTCTCACTTCAGTTGAAGGTTCAGCTGAAGGAGATGGCATTGAACTGCGACCAGCATCTGTTGAGATACTTTCATTTTGTGTAACTTACCGGATAGGATAGCTTGTAATGGCACTTCTTCATCGTCTTGATCAGTAGAAGGAGGAATCATTGGGAAGTCTGTTCTTCTTTCAACAGACCTAGATGTTCTTGCATTTGACAAATTGAACTGATCAAAAGATCTTGTAAATGAATCAATATCAAACAACCAGTCAGGACCATTTTTTGATTTGGGAAACGAATGCTCATTGAATTGAATATTAGTTGATTCATCAATGATGTTTAATCTAGGATTAAACACCCTAAAAGCCTTAGACACTGAGGAATATCCCGTGAAGAATCCCTCGTCAGACTTAGGAGCAAACTTTCCTAAATGGTCTCTGGTGTTCAATATTGAGACAGGACAACCAAATGACTTCAAAAATCCAATGAATGGTTTTCTGTGAAAAAGAAGTTCATAAGGAGTTTTATTGTGTTCTTTGATTATCAGAGTTCAATTTTGCACAAAACATGAAGTGTTAACTGCTTCTGACCAAAATGTAATTGGCAGTTTTGCATCAGCTAGCATTGTTCTTGTTGCTTCAATCAGTGTTCTATTCCTTCTTTTAGCAACTCCATTTTGTTGTGGAGTACAAGCTGCACTGAACTAATGAACAATGGCTTTTGTTGTGCAAAATGAACTCATGCTTTCATTTTTAAATTCCGTCCCATTATCACTTCTAATAGATTTTACTTTTAAATCAAGTTGATTTTCAATTTTGGTTATAAAATGTATTATGATTTGGGACGCCTCATTCTTTTGAAGTAGGAAAAAGACCTATGTGAATCGAGTAAAGTCATCAATGATCACTAAACAATAATGCTTCTTGCCAATACTAATGACGTGAGTCGATCCGAAGAGATCCATATGAAGTAACTTCAAAGGAAAATTGTTAGTGTTCACAAGATTTGGCTTATGAGATGATTTATGTTATTTTCCTTTGAGACATGCGGTATAGTGGTCAACAAAATGAAATTCCTTTTGAGGAAGACCAATTACATGGTTCCCTTTGACCAATCTATTCATATTTTTAAAATTCATGTGTCCTAAGCGTCTATGCCAAAGTTGTGATTCATCAAATGCTGCTTTAGACAATAGACATGTCTCTTCTGATGGACGAGTAGAATTAAGGTTCAAAACATAGGTGTTATTCTTCCTCTGAGTCTTCAAGACAACCCATTCTTCTGGAATATGAAATTCTAGTTTCAAGATGTAGCAATGAGTGTTAGTGAAATGAGTAGAATATTTCTTGTCACAAATCTGGGATACACTGAGCAGATTGAAGTTCAACTGCTCGCAGTATTTGACTTTGTCAAAGCTCAAACTCCATTCGTCACTGAACCTTCTCCTGTAATTCTACCACCTTGTGAATCTCTGCCGAATGCCACAGTAGTTCCTTGAATGTGCTTGAAATCATAAAGGAGGGAACTGTCTCCTGTCATGTGTTGGGAGCATCCACTGTCCACATACCACAAACTGTTGGACCTGTATGAATGACCCTACATGCACCAAGAACTAGTTAGACGAAGGAACCCAAGCCATGATGGTCTTGGGTTGACCTTTTGCATTGATCACTGTAACCTCTTGATACTTACCTTTTGTTTGACTTTTTGAAGAAGAGGATTTCAGTGATTTTCTATTGTTCTTTTGATGTTTGATTTCATCAATTTCCTCTGACGAGTCAGAAGAGTAAACAAAACCTTTCCCTTTGATTCTTATGAACATGATAATTATGTTTTTGGTTTTCTGAAATCATTTTGAAGTTGTTCTTTTGAATAGATTTCAGAGGTTTGTTTTGTTTTGTCGGACTTTTATGTCTGACTTTATCAGTTGAGATTGATGAATTTGACCTTTTTAGTGTTGTTTTCAAGCCTTTCTGATTGAAGTAACAATCAGCTGTGTTGTGATTTGTCATATCACACAATGAACAGTATTTATTAAAATGACAATTTCTAGTAGAATGGTTGTTCATGTTACAGACAGAACAGTACTCGGTGAAGTAGCATTCATCTGTGGTGTGATTTGACATGTCATAAAAATCACAATAGGGTTGCTTGCTTTTTATCTTAGATGAAGAAGACACAACAGTCTTTGGGGTAGCAACAGATTGTTTCACAACTCTGTTTTGCTTTGCTTTATAGGACTGATGCTGCTTCTTTCTGTATTGCCTTATTTCCCTATCGAATTGTTCTACCTGTTCTTTGTTGAAAATATCAAACCCAATTCCTTGTCTGATATTTGATGAAGATGGTGAATCAGATTTCACTTTAGATTTTTGTACAAAAGTGGTTTTCCCTTTGGTGACTAAGGGAACTTTGGTTTTATCATTGAATTTCAATGAAAACTTATCTGATTCGAGCATTCAGCAGTGTGATTCACTTTAACATTTTAAGGAACAAATTTTACAAAAGGCGTAATTGATTTGACTGGGCTCTTTGGTTCTTGATAATCACAGGTTTGTCTGAGTACTCTTTGATTTTGATAAGATGACCCAATCTGATTTTATCCTCATCAGTTTCAATGTAAACACCTGGTTTGTTTTGAGGATTTGTTGTTTGAGAAATCATTGATTTGGTTTCAATAATTTTAGATTCTTTTGAATCTGATTAAGTAAGTGACTCAGGCATAACAATGTAGTTATCATTATATGGAGGAGGACAAGTTTTGTAGCCTATCCCAGTCATATCTTTTGCCTCTCTTTGGGAGATTAGTAGCTCTTGTAGCTTGACTGAAGACAGCTGAAACTTTTCAAGTTTCACTTCAGTAGCTGATTGCTCAGCTTATGACTCGGTTAACAGTTCAGTTAACCTTTCATTTTCAGCTGCAAGGGCATACTTCTCTCCATGAAGTGTTTCCATGTCAGACAGTAAAGACTTGATTTTAATTTCAAAAATTCTCATTTCTTGTTTGAGCATTTCTGATTTTACTTTTTCTTCTTTTATTTTATTGGCCAGTTTATGATTGTGTTCTCTGTACCCCTATACTTCAAGAACACACCTCTCAGAACATAAGTTGGATTTTACCTCTGATGGTATTAGAGAAGGACCATCATTGATATGAGCCATTAGAGCATGGTTCTGGAATTAAGGTTGAACTTCCTCTGCATACAGGCTCTAGTCACACACTCCATCTTGTCTGATGACAAGAGCATTTGATGTTTGCTGACTGCTTCCTTCAGATTGATGGGTCAGCAGAGGTTGTCTTTGGTGAGGTTGCTGTTGCTGACTCTGTTGTTGCTGTTGATTATTGTTGCTTGGATGATAGTTTGTATTGTGCTGAGTAGAATGCTGGTCATGTGATGGTCTTTTATAGCTGGTATTGTTTCTCCTGGGAGAGTTACATTCCCGAGAGAAATGACCAGCCATCCCATAGTTAAAGCATTTAACTTTAGATTTGTCATATCCCAGTTTGGTGTTCTTATTAAGGCTCAGTTTCTTCCCTTTGCGAAGGAATTTCTTTGCTCTCATAGCAATCATGGCCATCTGCCATTGCAAATCCATTTCTTCCACATCATCAGGATCCATTTCTTCTAGATCTTCTTGAATCAGATGAGCTGATGTGAGTCTCCCCCCAAGGTAGGCTTCAAAGCTAGCAACAAAGGCATTGTAAGTTGCCTTTTGTTCTTTAGAGTTTTGCTCATCATGCATGTTGTTAGGAGATACAGTGGGTTGAGCAGAAGATGGTTGTTTTTGAGGTTGTGAAGCAGCACAAAATCCTGTTGTTCTTGTTTGATCTCTTGATGACAGAAAGTCTTCTTCTTCAGTAATAAAGGCATTTTCAACAGAATGAGTTTCAGATGGAAACTTGTAAGCCTTAATGACTTGAGGTCCACTCAGATTTCTGCTCCTTTCATCAAGTTCAAGAGCCTCAATTTTTGCAATCATGATATCCAAGCTAGTACTCTCCAAATCTAGAGTATTCTTCAACATTGTAACATTCTGTTTCCAGCTTTCAGGCAAGCTGTGTAGCATTTTCTTGTTTAGTTCCTTCTCCTTGTAAGTGTCCCCCATAATTTCAAGGTCATTTACAAGTTGCACAAATCTGTGAAGCTGTCTGGAGATAGACTCTCCTTTGGTATGATGAAATGTCTCATACTGATTTATCAACTTGTCTTTGTTAATTTCTGCAAGTTCACTGCTTCCCTCACACATAATCTGTAGAGCATCCCAGACCCCCTTTGCAGTACCATGTTTTTCTAATCTTTTGAGAACATCCATTTTAAAAGCTTGTGTAAGAATGGAATAAGCTCTAAGATCAATCGTGATTTTCTTGTATTCTTCATCATCAAAGTTTAAGTTGGGATCCTTAATGGGAATTCTTGAAGTTTTGTATTGAGCAGCCTGATCAGCATTCAGGGATAGTGGAATATGGGGACCTTTGCAAATCGATATCCAATAGTCAGGATCTACACCTGTAATGTAATTTCTAAAATGAATTTTCCATTACTTAAACTCAGATTTGTGTTTAAGCATAAGAGGTTTAGATGCATGACCAATTTCAAAATGATTATAGGAATCCATGTTAGTTAAACTGATTTTAACTTGTTGAATACTGTTTTAAGTTGATTCTAAGTTCGAACAGTGTGTTTTTCTTCAAATCTTCTGTTTTCGGTCAAGAACAGGTCTGTTAAGTTTAGATCTACAGATTTGAAGGAGTTCTAAGTTCTTGATTTTATGTTGTTGGGTTTGACAACAACAGATCTGAAGATTTTGTACTTTGTGGTGTTCGATTACAGGATGTTTGTTTATCAGAAGAGTAGATCTTGCTGATGAACAACTCAGTCTACAGTTCAATCGATTTTCACCCAAAATCCGAGATGAATTCAAAAGCCAAGGCTCTGATACCAATTGACTGGGTTTGAGAATAAGATTCTTGGTTGATGTGACTCAACCTAGGATCGAATATGCAGACTAAGTCAGTAATATAATTGCGGAATCACTATATTACAGAACAGATGAACCTGAAATAAATGTTTGAGTAAATGCAGTACATGAACACCAAAGTCACTGATATATAATATTGATGTTATAACTGTTGAAGACCAAAAGCTTACAAAGTTAGGGTATGTGACCCTATTTATAGGCGTATACATTGCATGTACAAAAGACTAAACTAACCCTGATCTATACAAGTGAATCTAGTCTAAGTACAAAATAAATATAAAACAGTGTAAGTTGTTCATCCGCATTAGTTCATGCGGATGAACAAGTCTTCATCAGCATTTGTTGTTTGTAGTAAGCATTTGTGTTTGGTCACCCGCATTAGTTCTTGCGGATGAATAAGTCTTGTCAGCATTTACTGTTGTTCATCCGCATGGACTAATATGGGTGAACAATCTTTGTCAGCATTTCTTCAGTTCATCCGCATGGACAAATGCGGATGAACACTTCTGTTCAGCATTAGTTGTCTTGATCCGCATTTGTTAACGCGGGTTAAAAAACACTTGTCAGCATTTGTTCACTAGTCATCGCATTAACAAATGCGGGTGCTCTATACTTATCTTTTCTTGTCTTCTGTTGTCTTCTGTTGATGATGTCTTCTGTGTTCTTCTGTTGTTTTCTGTAACTAATGTTCTCCAACCAGAACAACCTCCAACCACTTCTTGAGTTGGCAAGTATGATCCTTTCAGGGTCTAACAAAGAAACTGTTGCATATCCACGTTATAATAAATTTCCTGGCATCTTGCTTTCCCACTTTCCTATTCTTTATCTTCACACCTTCTTTCACAACTTTGTTGATTGGTATAATAAGTATATGAGGAGGCTTAGAATAAAGTTTGATTATATCTATCATTGACTTTTTGGAAGATTTCTTGTCTTCAAGTGAGACTGCATATTCATTTTCTTGCTCTAGAAGATCCATCGACTCATCTTCCACATTATCATCATAACTATCAACCACCACTCATATTTCATATGGCTCTTCAACAAACAAGAGAATTTGTGTGGTATTAATCTCCATGGCCTCATCCTCAACTTTTACAGATGGTGAGATGGAGTCTTCTAATTCTAATTTCAATAATAATGCATCACACTTGATAGTTAAGTAGTAAAGTCGTTCCTGATCTGAAAAATGATGTTGTGATAACAACTTATCGATCTCGGGCAATATCAACTCCAATTGAGCAATACTTTCTTCCGACTCAGATTGAAAATCATTTTGAAATAGCATAACATTCTAGATAACATTCTCTTGTTTAGGAAATTTACATTGACTCTGATAATAACATTGAGAAGTATTTGAGTGGTTCGAGCATCCATCAGAATCTCCTGGATTATACCTATTAACATCCACGTATGTTGCCTGAGAGTATTCTTGATGATAGTCATTATGATCTTCCTTATAACTTGAGCTTTGTATCATCTCTGGTTCATAATTGTTGCAATACAAATCTTGCTCAAAGTTAATTCGCCTCTGACTGATAATATCCTTCGTAACGTGGAGAAGATGCCTCATAGTACGGATAAGATGACTGTACATCATCGTAATAAACCTCCAACATATATAATTTTATTCTTGCAACCTCATACTTTTGCAAGTACTCAGGACAATCATCTTGTGTGTGAACCGGACTTCTGCAACCAGTACATGAATAATAGACTTGATTCATGGTGAGGTTTAACTTCTTGAGATTAGCCTGCAAGACATTAAACACCTCGCGTAGCACCAAACAAAACAAAACAAAGAAAGAAAATAAAACTAAAAAAATTACAAAAAATAACACTTTGCGCACTAAATCCTTGGAAACAGCGCCATTTTGATCTGGCTGTCAAGACTCGATCAAAAACAATTTATTATATCGGTCTTAGCTACCTTTATTGTGTAAGGGTAAGTAAAGTCGTCTCCACATGGAATATGTGGAAAGTGTTTAATAGTTCTAACTCGATTAACTAAAAGATACAAACTTTATAATTAAAGATTGAAACTTTGAATGAATCAATGAACACAATTACAAAAAGCAAGAATCTTTGAAACTGATTTAACTAAATAATAAGAAACAATCACTTTCGGGTTTCCAATTCCGCAAGATCCACAATTGATACTTTTAAATTAGGGTTTGTAAGAAACAATACTTCAAGATTTTAGCTTTTGATTAAAATAGTAACAAAGGAAAAATCTTTTAAGACTCGTTCATTCACAAAGTTACCAATTCACCTATATCACGTTGTCTACTTTTCTTAATGAGCTCACGATGCAAGGAAACTGAAAACTGATAATCTAGCACACGACTTTATTTATAAGTAAACCTTTTAACTTAAACAAAACATAAAACTTCATTAACTAATCCATTGTTCAACTTAAAAATACCTAATCAAACATACCAATTGCTTCACTTAACATGAATTGTACTCCCGAAAGCAGTCAACAAGAACTTAGCCACGCATGTTCTTCATTGAATCTTCAATCTTTATTATATGATGATCAATGATGATTTGGTGTGTGTTGGGAACCTTGAAAGCACCCAAAATCACCTTGAATTTACTAGATTTTGGCTGGGAGGAGTTGTCCTTTGAGTTGGGGTTGGATAGGTTTAAGTAAACATCAAGATCCATAAAATCCGGGTGTTTGTTGAAGACCGGCATATGATACGCCCAGGTGTGGCGTATCATACGCCCCCCCCCCCAGCTTCATACGCCCAACTTTCTTTAATTTTTGTCAAATATGTCCACTGATACGCCGCCCATACGCCGACCGACGTATTATACGCTCATATCCGGTGTATGATACGCCGACAAGCCTAATTTTTTGCCTTTTTTGTAACATTTGATGTTTACATCTTTAGTCCTTGTAGTTTCGTATTTGGCTCATTTTTCTCCAAAATAAGCCTTCTTTAGCTCCTAACACCTATAAATCAAAACACAAACAACTTGAAACTATTCCACCATAATCATTATGTAAAATCATACATTCAGATCAATTAAACCTTGAATTATTACCATGCGATCAATAGGCTCCGTAGAAACAGTGTAGCCGCAATATGTCTAAATCACGTCGTCACAACAGCCACCATCGCAATAGCTATCTATTGCGACGACAAGTCGTCGCTACATACTTATCGGTATTATTTTAATTGTTATTTTTTAATTTAAAATTGAAAAAAATATATACTCTATGGTGACAACATGCCATATGTTTTATAATATAAAAATTAATAAAAATAAAAAATATTTTTAATTAATACATATTTTTTAATTTTGACCTATGGCGACGACATGTCATTGCCATAGGGTCCCTGATTAAAAATTTTATTTTTTTCAGGTTATTTTTACCTAAAATTCAATGTTTTGAACCCAAATCAAATACACAGAAATGAAAACTAAATTTTACGAATACCTAAAAGAAAATCAAACAATTCTACTTAATTACATGCCAAGCAAAACGAAAGTACCAAAGTAAACATATCTTAAATTTTTACAACCCAAACAAATTAACTTCCTAATTGTCGTTGTCTTCATCATCTTCGTCATTATTGGGATTATACTTTCTTCTTTCAAATTCATTCATTCTTTCTTTCATTTCACGCATTTGTTGCTTTAAAGATTCTATTTCATTATCCCGATATGATGATGACCCGCTTGATGGTTCATAACGAGAGATATTTTTTACTTTTAGTCCAACACCTCTCGTATGACAACGTCTTTGTCCTAATGCAAGCTCTAAACATTCCATTTCATTAACGGGAGACTCACCCGCCTCCATTTCCATTTGGGCGTATTGATTTTCAATTTTTGCCTGTAATTTTAAAGAATCAAAAAGAAAAAGTATTATGATTTTTATGAAATTTCGACAGCATAACTGTTATAAAATGAAAAAAAAAACCACGTTGTTTAATCCTAAGCACATATAATATAAAATTCCCAAGTTTCAACATATAAACTAAAAACTTATCAAAACCAAAAATTCTCAAATTATCCATATAGATCATATTGTTTAATTATAAGCACATATAACATAAAATTCCCAAGTTTCAACATATAAACTAACAACTCATCAAAACCAACAATTCTCAAATATGTATAGCATATAGACCATATTGGGTCAAGATCACCAAACACAATATATTAAAAACACATGAACACATGATAATAGCATACTTAACATACTAAGCTTGCCCAATCTTCTTCTGCCCTCTAGTTGACCCATCCTAACCCTTCTCTGTAATGCAACCACCTCCACATTTCGATGTAACTTGGGGTCCCGGTTTGTTGCTCCTAAAAATATAAAAAACAATATTCATAATATTTGAAAAGAATTAATAATACATATTTAAATAATATATGTTTTCTTACCTGAAAATATCACCTTGAGCATATGATCGACTATCATGCAGACTTGGATAGAGTTTTTTGCTCTATCTCTATGCCTTTTTCAGAAAGGCGTTTATGTTGTTCACTTGAGTAAAACTCAACCACCTGCACCCATGTCTCTTGACTTTGACCTTCAGGTGGATTATTTACAGCCTACTAAATATTATTATAACCTCCTTGACTCAAGAAATGTTGTTTCAAATTATATCTTCTATCTCAAAAAGCTCGTTGGCAGTCCATATGGATTCCAAGCTGGATTCCATGCCAGTGGTCTGAATCACGATGAGCTTCTGAATCAAAATATTCCAGCAAAACAGAATAGTTAGAAAAATATAGAAGTTATGATTATCAAATTCCAAATAAAAGACTACATAAATACTCTCCTTCAAAAAATTAATCAATGATATATTAAACATATCGGGAACTTTATCCCAAGTGAGATAATGAAAAGAAATAGAGGAAAAGTGATTGGATAATGCTCTAACAAATAATTGACTATTTTCTCCTACAGCTTCATATAAAAGTTGCAATCCGTTTCTCATATTAATTTAAATTCCTTCCTTTTGATCGTCTTTTCTTAGCTGATGCTATATTGATATAAAAAATTAAAAAGTTAGTAATGTTTAAAATATATTCAATCAAAATATATATTT
This sequence comes from Flaveria sonorensis, assembly GCA_025506505.1. Taxonomy (NCBI): domain Eukaryota; kingdom Viridiplantae; phylum Streptophyta; class Magnoliopsida; order Asterales; family Asteraceae; genus Flaveria; species Flaveria sonorensis. The sequence continues at coordinate 22,202,259 of CM046427.1, read as the reverse complement.
AAAACATTAAGTTACATGACTGGCAACCGGAAGGAAGAGTATATCCATGCCCTTAGGGGTCCAGACCCCCACCGTCACCACCGTGTGATCCTGTTACGCTTGAAGTCATAACCTGCAATAAAATCATGTGACATTTTAATAAGAAATAGAATAACATGTTCTCACTACATACAATCAATCTGAGTTATCACTGTAAAGATATTTGTGTGACATTTTAATAAGAAATAAAATAAAGTGTTCTTAATATATACAATCAATCTAAGTTATCACTATAAAGATATTCATCTTCATCTACAAGATCATCATTGCTCTCATACTATCATTAATATCTAATGCATCTTCATTTTCTTCATCATCATCAATAAAATCTTCCTCATCAGAGAGACATGCATCTTCATCTTCTTCATTATCATTAAAAAAATCTTCATCATGAACAAGTGGAGCAATAAGAAACCAACTTAAATCTACGACTAATTCACAATTATGATGTGCATCTCTCTCATCGTTAATAACACGTGCACTTGATTCACCAACTTCAAAAGTTCCTATCGACTACTAGACGATTGACTGTCATGCAATACATCTATCTCGTTAGCAACACTAATATTAGGATGATCCCAAAGCTTTCTATGGTGAACATCTTCCACAACCTCTAATTGCTAGTGGATTTAGAAGGGTCTTCAAGATAAAACACTTATTGAGCTTGTGTTGCTAAAATGTAAGGCTGATCACCAACCATTCATGACTGACATCGATAACAACAACATTATTCTTTTTAATTACAGATCCCTTTCATGATGTGTCGAACCATTTACCACAAAATAGTACAACGTTGTAACCATTTATATACTTCAACTCCTAGATGTCTTCTAGTTGACCATGAAATTGTGTACCATCTTCTCCTACTGTAACAACACCGCTGTTTTGTGTAGTGCGTCTAATATCACGGCTGTGTACCATAAATCTAACACCATTGACAATACAAGCTGTGTAAGAATATGTGCACACGAGGCCATGTGCCAATGCCTTGAGTTCTTTATCAGGAGACATATTTAACTTATTATTAAGCCATGAAGAAAAATCATTTTTACATCACTTCCGGGGAATTCAAGTTCAAATTCACTGTGTGAGAAATATAATATTTATATTAGTTTATCAGTTTAGCTAAAGCGAAACTAGTAAGAATAATTTAAACTAAAAAACTTACAATATGTAGACTTTAACTTCTTTATAATTGTTCAGCATAAACCATTGAAATGATTTTTTAGAATTTTCACTAAGGGAAAAGATTTTCTTCTTTAATATTGGTCGACACTGTGATGAAAAGACATAGAACTTTCTCTTTGGAATGCCAGGATCTTCATTCCTATCAGGACGGTTAAATTTGGTTTGAATACCCTCCAGATACATAGAGTAGAATGTCAATGCTTCATCTTCAACATAACTCTCTGCTATTGATCCTTCAGGCTTGGCTTTGTTTCGAACATAAGATTTCAGCTTTTTCATGTATCTTTTAAAAGGATACATCCATCTCATATATACAGGCCCTCCAAGAATAGCTTCTTTAGGTAAGTGAAGAATTAGATGAACCATAATATCAAAAAAAGTCGGAGGATATATTAGTTCCAAATTGCATATAATATTAACAGCTTCTTTCTATGCTTTATACATGTCATCCACATCTAGTGGTTGTGCACAAATCTTTTTAAATAATGTGTAAGGTTAATAATTGTTGTTGAAACATTTTAAGGTAAACCTGCACGGATCCCGATGGGTAGCAAACGTTGCATAAGAATGTGACAATCATGAGGCTTTAAGCCGATGATATTTGAGTTATTAAGAATCACCTATTTTTAAAGTTTGATCCAAAACCATCAGGTAGTCTCACTCTTTTAATGAACTAAAAAAATTTAGATCGACCACTAAGTTTGAAAGAGTAAGAAGCTTGTGGCTGTATGACCTTATTGTTTTTCACACTTAGCCATAAATCTGATTGTATTCTCAAATTTTTTGAGTCTTATCCTGCTTTGTGTGTTTCTTTTGATTTTTCATTCATCAACAAGGTACCTAAAAAGCTCTCTCACACATTTTTCTCGATATGTATAACATCAAGATTGTGTTTTAAATCAAGGGATGACCAATAATCCAGCCCAAAGACTATACTCGTTTTTTTCAATTCAATTGTGAATCGTCATGTTTTCTTTTCACGCCACCATGGTTGGGATGTTTACCCGGAACACGATCGGGAATACGGTTAAGTTGTTCTAATATTTTTGAATTAGTTAATGCTTTTGGATGCTTTCTTAACTCTTTCTGACCATTAAACAACATGCTTTCTCTCCATTTATTACTTTTATGCACAAATCTTCTGTGACCGGTAAATATATCTTATTAGTTACACGACACGAGGGTGTGTCCATTATTATTATTATTATTATTATTATTATTATTATTATTATTATTATTATTATTATTATTATTATTATTATTACTATTTATATTATTATTAGTATTATTATTTTTATATTATTATTATTATATTATTATTATCATTATTATTATTATTATTATTATTATTATTATTATTATTATTATTATTATTATTATTATTATTATTATTATTGCATATATTTATTATTATGTATGGATAATAATACATTTTTGCATCTCTAAACCCTAATTATCATAACATACAAACATTAACATCCCTTGTTAGACGTGTATTAATCATAATAAAATAGAATTAAATACCATTGATTATAATTGAATCATTAGTAACATTTAATGTATGTAACTTATGTTAATCATCATAACCGAATACATTAAACATTGTCTAACACTCATTGATGATGATTAAGAACAAACAAACTTAATCTATCGTTAATAAATATAGTTTTCCCATAATTTACTATCAACGCATGTGATTTAACACTGATTACTTGAATAAGATCATAGAACGTGTGTAATCGATGCCAAAATATCACAAACGAACATATTCGACTCTAATTTTACACTACATGTTTATAATTATAATTAATAAATATAATATCTTTTATAATATAGTTATTACTTATAATAATTGTAATAATTATAGTTAATAAAAATAATAAAATATAATAATAACAATAATATATTAAAAATAATAATATTAATAATCCAATCTATGGCGACAACATGTTGTCGCCATAAAGTTTTCATAAGCGCGGGTTTTTTTCCCTCCTACCTATCGCGGCGACAAGTCATCGTCTTAGGGTACGCAAAATAATAAAAAAATAAATATTTGGAAAAATATATCTATGGCTACAATCGTTAGCGATGACATTTTGTCGTCGCGATAGGTGTAACCTACGACGACAGTTGTCACGATAGGTCACTTATAGCCAAAAATCCAGGGTACCCTATGGCCACGACTAGTCTTCGCGATAGGTTGCCTATAACGACAACATAATGTCGTCGCCATAGGCTTTAATTCTTTTAGTGTAGTTCATTGTGTCTTTCTATTTGTTATTATGTTCTTCTATATTCTATTATGTTTTCTTAAATGGTGAATTTTAAAAAAAGTATAATGATAGAATAACATTATTGTGTATCTTTAATATGTAAAACATAATAATAAATTAACAACTAATTAATCTAATACATTAAAAACAATGAACAAATAACACAATTCTTTATTGTGTAATCTTGAACACTATAAGTTTTAAAAATACATTGGTGAAATAAAATTATTGTGCATGTCTAATTATAAAACACAATGATAGATAACAACAAATTAATATAATGTATAAAAATTATGACAAAAGTAACACGTTGTCTTATTTCAACACTATGAGTTTTGATAAATAAATTGGTGAAAGCATATTACTATACACTTCTAATTGTAAAACACGATGATAGATAACAAGCTTATATAATCTATAGAAATAATGACAATAATAATATAAAATGATCCCAAACGTAAAATATAATGATAAATACATATAAGAAATGATATAAAATATATGACATAATGAACATATATGACACAATAAGCTGATGAATTTGACACAATGAAAAAAATGTCCTCCTCTCTAAAACAATAGAAGGACACGTGTCAAGCCCTATGTCACGCCCCCGATGATAGCGGAAACACGAGGATGTGACGTACGGGATCGTCGTAATACATTGGGGGTCTAAGAGAATCACTAAAAGACATTCTTCATAAATGGGTCATGACATCGCCGGACACATAGGAACAAGTGCCAAGTACAGTCAATCCTATAATGTTATGCATAATGTATCAATAGTCCAAGGTTCCATTCAGGAACGAACATGCACAGATACAAAACAATCCAAACACCAATCCAATAAAAGTTACAATCCAACCAAGCACGTAAGTTCAAAACAAAGCCAAATGCTCCATAACATGTTTATTGCTCCTAAAAGAGCGGTCTTGCCTATGGTCTGCAATGTAAGCACCTGAACAACATTATCTAAAAAGACATGCTCTAAAAAGTCAACATTCATTGGTAAGTTAACAGGTTTATAAGTTCAAAATATATTGCCGTGTAAACCATGTACAGAAATATGTATGTGCGTAAGAGAACCTAGAATTCATAGACATCATCATAAGTTTACGAACGGTACCAGTCCAATTAACTGGATTATATTCACCTAAAGGTAAGCACAGACCATGTCAGTCTCAGTTAGCATACCTAAAATAGGTGGGGTGTCAGCCCGTTAGTACTAACAATAGCTTTCCATGACAGTCTAACCCAAGTACAAGTACATACTCATGAATGAAAATTGTAGACTCAAACCCATGACCCAAACAACATACAATGTTTCAAAATAAATCTTTCAATGCACCAAACAACAAGCAAGATTTGGCCCCAAGAAAACATATTAAAACGAGTCGTGATACTAAGCTCGAAATGGTATAGTTCAAAGTCCACCACAAGCAAGACAAATAGCTAAAGATACAATAAACACGAAAAAATTACTAAAGGTCAAGATGACCAATATGGGCGTAATCCTTGTAGCCCGGTCCTTAATGTCCATCAAGGTTATTATTTTAATGAAAACTTGATTCATTAGATAGTACAAGTCCAACATTAGATTTAAACTCCAAGTCCCGTCTCAATTTAGGGTTTTAGTTGTCGTCATATATATTAAGTCATTAACTCCATTCAATGTACCTTTATTAGACCATGTTCATAGAGTTGTAAGTATTGATTGTTCATCTTTTTTAAAGTCTTAAAACTACTGTTTGGATACAACTCTTGCCATTATTCGATTACTTAATCCTAATTTTTAGTATTTAAGATCACAAAAATATTTCAGCATGCAGAGCTGATCATACACCGGTATTGCGTATCGTGTTTGGAGGTCGAAAAGGTAACGAAACTTCATGTAATAGGAATCGTTTTAAAGATATGAATCTAAAATAAACTCCAGAAAAAAACCCACCACAAATGAATAAACTATGAGAGAGATATGACTCGACGAACATAGCCCAACATACTGCCCGAAATTAACATTTTTGACCTTTTATTTTGTTTGTCGCATTTGGAGGACCAACCGATGTTAAAAATACATGAGACCATTGGTGTTAGTTAGAGGACTCACTAAACTGTTTTTAGAAGAAAATTTTGACTCACTTGGACTTAGTATGGCCAAGTTATGTTTTGTACAAAACGTTTTATTTTTATGACAGCAAGCTATCCAAATTCCCAACCTTGCCCTTTTATATCCCAAAGCCTTAATTTTGACCATTATTGACCCGAGACTTAAATGAACATTTATTCCATGAACTAATTGACAAAAAAATAGAATAGATACTTAGATTATCTCAAATTTTCAGTCCCAAAATAGTTTGTTTAGATTTTAATATTCCGGTTCGCGTTATTAGTTAATTGGTACATAGATTTAATTCCCCAACGCTTCTATTGATTCAAGAAGAAAATTTTAATGTTTTCAATAAGTGTTTATGAATTTAAGATATCTCAGGTCACACAACTTTACCACCCAATTTCAATAGATCCAAAGAATATATAAAGATTGAGAATTAGGGTCTTACCGTTTTTGAAGATCTAACAACCGAAACTCCGTGATCTTCACGATCCAATTCCCCACATGAAAAACAAGAATATTAGATGAGGGTTTGGTGGTTAGATGATGAATTTTATCAATAAAAATATTAAACAAAGAATAGATCATCAAACAAGCGATTTTCTTACTAGAAGACAAACAGATGAACATACTTTGCTTAAGATCCAATCTTGAATTACTTTAATACATAAAAAATCAATGGAATGGTGTTGAAGTTGATGATTTTCAATGGTGAAGGAGGAGAACAAGAAGATATTGGGGAATGGTGTCTAGGTTATACAATTAGAGAGAAAACTTGGGATTTAAGTTTCACAATTGAAAGGAAACAAGGGGGAATCCCCCTTGTCTTGGGGTTTTTAGCCACAAAAGGGGAGGGGCAATGGACTTGGCCCGATTCATCCAATTCAACCTTGTTTTGATCAGCGCGTCATTCAATTTTTATGTTTTTAAATTCCACACGCTAATACGATTCCAACAAACTATTATAAGCCATATAAATTACGTAATTTATATTTTTGAATTAAATTAGGTTAATTTTGTGGGATCTTGGCAAAGTCCACAGATGTCTAATTCTTGTTGTGTTTTAACGTAAATTTTTAATGCTTAACGCTTTGAAAATCCTTGATCAGCCCCAATCCACGAAATCATTGTACTATGACCGGTCTGGTAATCATCCCACTAACAATAGCCATAGGCCAATTAACGATTCTAAATCATTCTCGTAAACCACTTCCCTTACAGTTGCTAAAAGATAGACCACACATGTCTAATGCATAAAATTAGATCAAATCACTAATAAGGCAATCGTTCAAGGCAAAGCCCAATTAGTTAAAATCAAGGTCATAAAGTTAAAGCCAATGGTCAACACATCTGTTTTGATGACAGATGTCATGGTATCCCATAGTTAAGAGAATTTCATCCCAAAACTCTGCTAGAGTTATCAATTGCAATGACATCCGCGAATAGGTAATGGTACTTAGTTCTCATTCTGTCTTCTCGCTCCCGGGTAAACTCAGAACCTTGCCTGGAGTTCCATCTTACCTTTGCAATTGGGATCCTGCCACATTTCAGCATTTTTATTTCCGTGTCCATATTTTCCACCGGTTCCTCGACGATCGAAGGTTGGCATCCACTTGAATTTCTTCGAATGGTGCATGCAATGTCTCATCGGCAAGGCACTTCTTAGGTTTGACACATGAATGTGTCATGTACTTAATTTAGTTTTTGTGGCAAATCCAACCGGTATTCAACACAACCAATCTGTTTGGTAATCTTGAATGGTCCAACATACCTAGGTGCCAGTTTGCTTCTTTTTCTGATGTGAACAATGCCTTTCCAAGGCAACACCTTTAATAGAACACTATCCCTAACGCTAAACTCTAGCGGCTTCCTTCAATTGTCAGCATAACCCTTCTGACGATCTTGGGATGCCTTCGATCAGTCTTTAATCTAGAATACTGTAAGAGTAATCTTAGAGGCTGATTCAAACCAAAGAGCTCATAGCAAGCCTTTATAAGTACAAGGAAGTTACTTCGGAAGATTTGACAAAAACACTAAGAAATTCTCTAAGTGTCAAATCATCCGAAGCCAAAGACCATTTCTTCTGAAGCCAAAGACCAGTTCTTCCGAAGCCAATGATGGAGTCTTCTGAAGCTTCAAGACAAAGTCTTCCGAAGCCAAGAGACTAATTTCTTCCGAAGACAGAGAATACATGCTTTCTCTAACATGCTTTTGACAAAAGCCGAACCACTTTTCGCTGCCATCTCTAAAGACTCACCAACTTATACAAGTTGGTGATATCTATATACTTTTTTCAAATGTAGATTAAGGTCTTAGAGTCTGTAACTTTCTACTTTGTACTTTTATCCTTTTTGTAATAGATAAGAATATAAGCTATGGCTTGTCATAGTCACTAGTCAAAAGGCAATCTGGCTTTTGACTTTGCATTGATCTTGTTGTCTAGATTTATGTTCCAGGTGGCCTTCAAAGTATGGCCAGTTGTAAGAGGTAGTATAAAGTATCTCAGGTACCAGTCCTTACGACTAAGCCTTGTAACAATTGTAAAACACTTGAGAGTAATATAGATTATTCTTGAAAACCAAATACTTGTGTTTTGCTTGTGTTCTTACCTTTTTCATTGTTTCATTTTCCGGTTCCATATTTGATCTGTTAAGTGTTATTGTTTGTTCTCTCAAGCCTTGTGAAACTGTTGCATTACCCTCCTTTACCGGTCCTACAATTGGTATTAGAGCTTTTTAGGCTCTTGATTGGAAGATCTTACCATCTTAAATCTCTTCAGTTTCATAAAACACTTACCAGCTCTAATGGCGGCTCTCACTAAGGCTGACATGGAAAACCAGTACGATGACCAAATCTACACTGATCTCTCCTGATGAATTTGATACTTGGTGCCAAAGAATAGAAGGCTTTATAAAGTCTCAAGACAACAGGATGTGGAGATCTGTTGTCTCAGGACCTCACATCCCAAGCACCACTTCAACTATTGCTGGTGGTTGGATGATTCCAAAGGAAATGGCTAACTATTTTGAGGAAGATTAGAAGAAGATCGATATAGATCAGAAGACTCTTCCCAACTCTATCAATAAAGGCTTCAAGAAGTGCAAAACTGCAAAGCTGCTTTGGGATGCACTAAAGCTTATGTATGAGGGGTCTGATGAAGCTAAAGAAAATAAGAAGGACTTTATGAAGCAGCAGTTTGAGAATTTCACCTACTAAATAGGTAAGACTATGACTCAACAATACTTTTGGTATGTTGAGATTGTAGATACTCTGATGGATGTTGGTGTTAAGCTTGACAATAAGGACATTGTGAGAAAGTTCATGTTCTCACTTCCTTGACAATGGACTCACTATTGTGTGGCTATTAATAGAACTAAAAACCTCTCCACCCTTACTCTTACATAGCTTTAAGGTATCCTTAGTGGTTACCAGAAGGAGATGAACATGTAGAATCCATCCAGCAGCTCTTCTAGCAATAAATAGAGTTCAGCCCTTCATGTGGTTGAAAGGGATAATAGAGAACCACAGCATTATCTTATCTACTTCCTTGAAAACTCACAAAGGGCCCTTTCATCACCTTCTTGGAGACACCAAGGGAGAGATACATCCAAGGAAGCCTATTCCAAAAGACAAGCTCATCTCAAGCCTTTGTGTTTTCTGATAAAAGTTGTGGCAACATTCTTTTCACTCTTGTAGACATGGATTGTATCCATCTAGATGACCTGGAGTATATGGTGATAGTCCAGCAAATGACTCTTCTCACTCATAGAGCTAAGAAGTTCTACAAGAGAACCGGAAGAAAGATTCCTAGCAATGTAACACGTGGAAAGTTTGGACTGGATAAAAGCAAGTTGAAGTGTTACAACTGTAACTAGATGGGACACTTTGCTAGAGAAGGCAAGGCACCAAGGTCTAATGGTGACCAAGCATAATCCAGACCAAGCTACAATGATGCAGCTCCTAGATTTGAGAAATCAACCCAACAAAAAAAACAAGCTGCTGTTGCTGTTGAAGAGGGAGGCTTTGACTGGAGCTTTCAAGTAAAGGATGTTTCTCCAAATCAAGCACTACTGACTGACCATGAATAAGCCAAGGTATTAGAACATCTTTATACACCTGAATGCATTGTAGAAGTAAACATGTCAGGTCCTATAACCTGGAAGTGAGATCTAACCTTGAGTCTTTGAATATTTTAAAAACTGATATCAAAAGAGCTGAAAATGACTATAAACTTAAAATAGAATATTTAGAGAAAACAATTTCAACTCTTAAGCATGAGCACACAAATCACAGGACTCAAATTAAAGATCTCAATACAAAGTTAACTGATGTCCAGACTAAGATTTTGGTAAGCAAAGCTAGGGCAGAAAAGTGTGTTCTTGAAGAGGTGACTTTCAAGAACATCATATCCTCATCCTTGCATGTAAAGATTTGTTATTAAAACAGGCAGGGACTGGGTTCAAGTGAGATAGATCCTCCACACATATTACTATCTATAAGATCACCAAGGTGTGGAACTAGTGAATATGAGCTGCCCCTCATTGACACTATCCAAGAAGAGGATGAAGATAAAGAGGAGATAGTGAAGGGTGAACCTGAAGTGAGTAAGGAGGTTTATCCGAAGAAGGGTCACTACACTTCTGGAGAGTATAAAAAACCAATGATGGCCAAGTCATCTAGAAAGAATCTGATCGGGACTGCTAAAAGAAAATCAAAGAAAGCCCATGAGATCAAGGCCACTTTCAATCCCAAGCAAAAAAAAGTCTTTATCTTCGTTGGGTTTGAATTGCTGAAGACTGAAGACTCAAGTATGAACTCTAGTACCAGGAGTCCTAGTTCAAGTTTAAATCATCCTTGTCAAGAGAAGATGGCTGAACAAATAAGCATCACATTTGCACAGCCTAAACCATCTAGCTCCAAAAGAAAGCTTTACCCTCAAAAGTCTACTGCATCATCTATGAAGATGAAGAAGGAAGTGGAAAGAGATCAAGCCCAATCCTCAAAAGAAGACCCACAGAAGTATCTTTGTTGAATGCATCATGTGTGGTGATGTTACTCTCTTCACTAAGGATTGCATTTACAATCCTAAGAGTACCATCCATATAAACAAGAAAAAGACTTTTAAGAGGAAGAAGAAGATAGTTTCAGAAGGAAAATCACTTTCCTTCAAAAGCTCAAAGGTGAACAAGAAGAAGATAGGTGTAAAACTGTCTTTGGAAGAAAATTTGGTCTAGAAAGAAAGGAATGCTTCCAAAGCACTGAAGTCTACTGCGATGGATGCAAAAGCTTCTAAAGGTTTAGTCTCTAAAACTTCTAAAGTCATCTAGACATCTGAAGTTATGAAAGCCAAGTCTGATCTTCCAAAGATGGTGTGAAAGATGAAGAAAGCCCATGTGACTAAGGATTCTTTATCAACAACAGCCAAGGATCCTCAAAGCTTGAATATAGAATTAATAACTATTGAACTATCTTCAGTTCATCTTGATGAGCCCAAGACCAGCAAGGCTTGGTTTTTAAATTTAACCAACCATCTCTTTTTCATATGAAGGAATAACTTAAGATCAAGATAAATGTATGGATCATTGATAGTGAATGTTCAAGGAACATGACATGCAATGGCTCTTTACTTAAAAACTTTAAGAAATTTTATAGAGGGCCAGTTGCTTTTGGAGGAGAATCAGGTGGTTACATCAAAGGAAGGGGCAGGGTCATAAATGGTAAGCTTGGCATTGAGAAGGTAAACTATGTCTAAGAGCTTTGATACAATCTCTTAAGTGTATCTCAATTTTGTGACCAGAGACATAACATGCTCTTCATTGAGCATGAGTTCATTGTTCTCAAGCTCGGGGTGGTTATTCCTCAAGAGCATATTCTGCTTAGAGCCCCCAGGAAAAGGAACATGTATAAGATGTATTTGTAGGAAACCTTCCCATCAGAAGAAGTTTCTTGCTTTCTATCTAAAGCCAATAGTGATGAGTTTTTTCTTTGGCATAAAAGAATGTATCGTGTAAACAATGCCTGCTATGTCCAGAAAAGAGTTTTAGTAGTCAAAACTCATGGTTAGACTCCTTATGAACTGTGGCACAAAAAAAGACCTTTCATTGCTTTCCTTAGGTCATTTGGATGCCCATGCACCATCTTGAATACAAAAGATCATATAGCCAAATTTTTTGATAAATCAGACGAGGGACACTTCATTGGATACTCTTCCCAAGCTAAGGCTTATAGAGTATACAATCTTAGAACTAGAGTAATTAAGGAGTCAGCCAATGTGACCTTTAACGAGCACACTCCCAGTATGAAAGGTTCTTGTCCTGATTGGCTATTTGATTTTGATTTAGTTACCAACTGTCTTAACAAATCTTATGAAGATGTTTTAGGATCTACAGGTAACATATCAGCAGAAGATTTTTGAGCTGAGAAGAGTAAGTGATAGAATTCCTTCAGCTCAAGTGGTAACAAACCCTGCAAGTTGAAATCCTGTCAACACAAACATGACAAACTCTTCAACTGATACATCTAAGTGCCTACCAATTCTAGCAATGAGGCACAAAACTCAAATGAGGGGATTTCCAATGTTGTACGAGATAAGGATGGTGAAAGCGATCAAGAATTTCGTGATGCTAACAACCACTCCAGTGAAGACAAAATCAATGATGTCATACACTCATTGGATCAAGTTACACTTAATAAGTGTGCTGATATGGTGAGTGATACTCAATCACTAGATCTAAATTTTATTAATTTAGATCAGTCAAACCTACTTGCTGTGATTCCTCAACTAAGAATCCACAAGTCCCATCCCACCACAAACATCACTGGTGATGTTGAGACTAGGGTGAGAACAAGAGGACAAACCCATGACAAAAATGTTTGTCTGCACTCTTGCATCTTGTCCCAGATTGAGCCTAACAAAGTTGATGAAACTTTGAAAGATGAAAGCTGGGTTGAAGTAATGCAGGAGGAACTGCTTCAATTCAAAAGAAAAAAGTACAGGACCATTGAAAGGAGGTCAATACAACAGTTTCACAAGGTGGAGAGAGTTAGAACACTTAGCAAATCAAATAGGGAACTGGCTTAGATGATGAAACAATGAACACAAGTAAAAGAACAATAAACAGAACAAGATAATATGGTTTTCAAGAATGTTGTATATTGCTCTCAAGTTATTACAAGTGTTACAAAGCTTAATTCTAAATAAAAGAAGTTGAGATACTTTATGCTACATCCTACAGCCGGCCATACTTTGAAGGCCAGCTGGAAACACTAATCTAGACAACAAGATTAATGTAGAGTCAAAACGGCAGATTGCCTTTACGACTAGTGACTATGCATTGCCATAGCTCACATCCTAATTAAATACAAAAAGGATAAAAGTACATAATTGGAAAGTTATAGACTTAACGCCTTAATCTACAGTTGACAAAAGCATGGACTTTTTACCAAACCATGCTTGTTGGTGAGTCTTCAAAAATGGCAATGGAAAGGTGGTTTGGCTTTTATCAAAAGTAAGTCAGAGAGAACATGTCTTATCTATCTTCAAAAGAAATCATTCTTTGGCTTCGGAAGACTTTGTCTTTGAAGCTCCGGAAGACTTCATCTTTGGCTTCAGAAGAATTGGTCTTTTGGCTTTGGAAGATTTGATACTTAGCAAAATTCATTGAGTTATATCAAATCTTTTGAAGTACTTTCCTAGTACTTTACATGTGCATGCTGAGAGCTCTTTGATTGTTTTTTGGTTGCATCAGCCTTTAAGTTTATTCCTTACAAACCCCCCTAGGATAATACCAAAACTAAAGAGACATTTGAGTCTTGATTTTCATCTGTTGACAGTCCTCATTAGAATCAAGACCATTCCCTTCATCATCAGTTGGTCAGGATTCCTCAGACTCTCAAAGTATCTTTTCATGTCATAGAGATCATGCAAAGGGAGATCAAGAATGTTTTGCCAGAAGGACAAGTCTTGACCTCTTTGATCTCTAGTGACATACCATCTATCTGGGTTAGTAGAAAACACCAAAGACAAGATGGGTCTCTCAGCAGCAAGAGGCTATACTATTAGTGTACTTTGTTGAGCAGCCTCTTCTTGAGTACCCTTAGGATGTTCTGACCTATCTGGAGGTGCAGAGGTGGATACCTTGTACTTCTTCTTCTTCTTCTTCTCCCTTCTTATGGCCATCCTTTTCCTCTTTCTATACTTAAACTGAGAGGACTGGCCTGCAGTACCAGATTGTTCTTTTTTGTCCTTCTTAGTTGGGTCCTTGTCCTTCACAGGTTCATATGGAGAAGGATCAGGACCCTACTATGGATCAGAAGATGATGGTAGCTGTGATGCAGCACTAGGTCCAGGTTGTGTTGTCTCTTGGGGTTCAACCTTGACCTCAGGTTTAGGTGCAGCCTAATTTGGTGGAGAATGCAAGTCAACCAACTCACCCTTTTTGATCTTCTGCTTGATCACGCTAATATGCTCATCCATAATAGATAGAGACATTGGACCATGTCTCCTTCTGGAGAATCCATACTGCTTCAAGAAGCTCACCATCTTCTGTCTGTCAGCAGACTTCTTCTGATTGGCTCTGATGGTGGCTCTTGACATTGTAGCCTCTTCCCTGATCTTTCTCCTAACAGCTTTTTGCCCTTTTAGCGCTTCTCGCTCAAGCTGCTTGAGGTATTCAAACTCAATGTATTCATAGGATAAAGGAAGTAGGTTTGCTGGTTGATAGAGACCTATGGCACTCAGGTAGGTTATCATGTTTTGCCTGTCTTGTTCCCTACCTACCTGAGTTTGTTGCTCAGTAGCCACAGCCTCTGCCTCAGGACTTTCTTGAACTAGGGAGAGGGTAGGAGCTTTATAGAGTCTTTTTCTCCTTCTTTCTTCCTTGATCTTGAGGAGCAATTCTGCATCCCTAACTTCCCTCCTCTCCTTTGATACTTCCATGTCAGACAGTTCATTTAGTTCATCCAAGGGGAGACAGATGACTTCATTAATATTATAGTTCCTAGACCCTAAATAGTTAAATCTGGCTGCCCTTAACTCATCATCTTGAGTGTTTGGCCTGGGGCAGCCTTAATTACAGCTTCCATGAACCCAAGGGTCCTACTTGAACTCTCTCTCCTTACCTTCCTCTTCCTCTCTCTCTTCTCCTCCTCAATCTCCTCAGAGGTCATCTTTCTCTTCACTTTGTCAGTCACTGTCTTGTGTGACTCAGGGTGGAGAGAGCTTTGTCCTTTATTGCTTGGTGTTGCACTTGAGCTCTGGCTAGAGAGAGGCTATGAGACACCTTCATAATCTGGTATCTCACTGAGGGTAATGGGTGTTGAAGCAATTTCTATCTCAAGGTTCACAGGCTCAACTACTAGGCCTTCAGCCAAAGTTTCCCCTTCGAAGCTAATCTTAGGGTCCATCTCAGCTTCCTGTTGACCAATAGTCTTACCTACTAGCCTCTTTCTATATAATTTGGATCCTAGCTTGAACTCTTCAAGCACCCTATCTTGATTCCTATCAGCTAACCTTGCAGCTTGCATGTTTTTACTTAGGTTGGCAAGTGGGAGGTCAACTAAATAGGTGCTCTTATATTATATCAGGTTGTAGAAGTTGAAGATTTCTTGTTGTCCCTAAGACTTAAAGATTACCAAGGCTCTCCTTTCAACATCATACCTCCATCCCACTATTAGATTCTCAGCAGGTGAGATGGAGTAGGCATTGACCTTAATATACCCTCCTCAAACAAGCTTTGAATGAGGGAGTCCATATCAATATGGACCTGAGGAGGTTGTTGACTATGAACAACTGCAAGTGATGGTGGTAAGTCCACCATGTCCATACTCTGAGAGGAACTCCCAGGTTCTATGATTGTAGGTAGGACTTTCTCCCCCTTTTAGTAGCATCACCCTCTTGCACAGGGGAGCTAAGGGCTAGGTCCACCATATCCATTGGTTCTTGTGGGCCTAGTTGAGTCCTCTGGATGGGTCTCCAGGTAACTTGCCCTTGAGATCGGTGATCTCAAGTTGCTGGTCACATGACCCTTCTTTGTAAGGTAGCCACCTTAGATTCCAGGGGACTCACCTTTGAAACTAAATAGGTGCATGTTTTTGAAAGTTTTTGCATATTTAGTTTCAAACTACCCTCATATTCATCAGAAGAAACTTGGGGGATGAGAGAATAGGACAGAAGAAACTTGGGGGATGAGAGAATAGGACCAAAGCGTTCTTCTTTACCACCAGCTAGTGGTTCTTGGCTGCTGGATTTCCCCTGCATCATGACAGCTTCAAGAGAAGCGTCAATGAGCTGGGTTGCTATGGTTGAGGTCTTAATGATGTAATCATGTGCAAAAGTTAGAGCCTCTTCCATATGGACTTCATGAGCATGTTCAAGGAGGTCTACCTCAGTTGTGGATGGATGATGTAGGCTGGATAAGGGTGATTCAGAAGCACTCATTTCTTCTTAAGTAGGGGTGGAGAAAAGAGACTTATGGTACTCACTGAAGCCCTTATCTTCATCATTAGAGAATTCAAGGTTTGGGATTCGTTGGTTGAGATCCAAAGGCTGGGGATGGTAACTTTCTCCTTAAGGTTGATCACTAGAGTTTTAAGACTTAGAGTGAAAGCTTAAGGCTAGGGTAGTGAGCTCATTGAGCTGAGCATGTGGAACCTCAGCACTGATCAAATAGATTGTAGGAGTGATTTGCTCCTTAGGAGAAGTGGGAGCTCTTGTTTCAACTTCTTCCTGCATGGGTGGTGATATAGGGGCCCTGCTCAACCTAGTAGACTGAGCAGGGGTTTGTTTGGATTTTCATTGCTAGGTGATGGTGATTTGTGGTTGTGAGGGTGGTGCGGATGTAGAAGGTGTGGGTTCAACATTTGTTTGAGTTACCAAGTTGTCACCTTGAGCAATGAGCTCTAACATTTTTGGGACCAGGGCTGTTTCTACCCTTGAGAAGCCAATAGTGGACTTTCTCATTATCTTAAGGATATTGGGCTTCATCTGTCCTAGTTTAACTGTAAGCCCAGTTCATAGTTAAAAATGTGTTGAACATATCTAGGGAACATGTAATACTCTAAGGAGTCCAAGTTAGCATGCAAGTTTGTATAAACAAATTAGGAGTACCTGAACATGACCTCTTAAACCATTCCATAGACTATGTAGGATAAGTCGTCCGATATTTGGTCCCAACCTCCATGTTTGTTGGACAAAGAATGGATGACCACATGGAGGAGGTACCTCCATTAGAAGGAAACAATACCCTTTTTGAAGTTTCTTACTAAGTAGTCCCCTTCATACCCATCTGCTGGAATTAGTTGTTTATAGCAGATTTAGGGAAGGACAATTTGCCTTCTTCATCATCCAGCCTCAGATTAGTGTTGTTGATGGCTGGAGTGATGAAAATTGTCTTCCCCAGCATTATGATAGATAGTGCCTTCCTACCGTCTAAAAAGACCTCTTGCCAGGTCCTCCAGAACTCTAAAAGTTGATCTTCGTGCAAGGGAGGGTCAATGGTAAGTGCGGTGAGGTAGTTTGAAAGAGACAAGAAACGGCAAACGTTTGAGAAACCTGGATATTTGTCAGATGATAACAGAGCAACTTGGTTGTGTTGCCAGTGTAACTGCATGGAAAAATCAGATTGGTTTCGAGGTAGCTTAGAAGTGAAGATAAGAACAAAGG
Source organism: Flaveria sonorensis (assembly GCA_025506505.1). Lineage (NCBI taxonomy): Eukaryota > Viridiplantae > Streptophyta > Magnoliopsida > Asterales > Asteraceae > Flaveria > Flaveria sonorensis. Next base: position 22,184,987 of record CM046427.1, on the reverse strand, counting down.
CGGTTTGTGGGTGAATTTAGGTTATGAACATTTGCAGATGAAGAGGAAAGTGAAAGAGGGGGAACCATTAAAGGTATATTTATATGGATTGGATTTGAGACAAAGTTAATGCAAAAGGATAAACTTTGAAATCCGGATGTTGGTCCCACCTTTGAAAAAGTGCCCAAAAAGGTAGTTTTCTTGGAAGTCTAAAATCTTCTGAAGGCAATTTGTCTTTGGAAGGTTTGAGAAAAACTTTCGAAGCCTATTTGGCTTCGGAATATATTCCTTAGTCTTTCAAGAATTTTGCTTCGGAAGAAAAATACTTAAAGTATTTTTGCTTCCTAGATAAATTTTGCTTTACAAGATATCAAATATCAGAAATTTTATTCAATGAAAGAATAAAACTTTCGAGACTTGACTGCTTTTCGAAGAAAATAGCCCTTCAATATACATATAAGTACTTGGTGACAAATATAAGCTTCGGAAGATATATCAGAATTTCTTCCGAAGGTTAATTTCTCAGAAGTAGTCATTTGTTTTGAAGACATAACTTTCTTTTGAAGATAATTTGATGTCTTTCGAATGAAAACATATCCAAAAAATTTCAAAATTTTAAGGAATATCATTTTGAAAAGTTCCTTCCAAAATAAATTGAGATTATATGGTGATGATATAGACAACTTGAGACACACATATTAAAAATAATCTTGAGCTTAGTTTAAGAAAAATCTACTTAAAGTTAATCATCCCAATAACTGATACAAGATATTTAAATCTCTCCTTATCAAAAGCTTTTATGAACAGATCAGCATATTATTCATTTATGTTAACTTTAACTAGTTTTATCAATCCTTTTTCAAATTTATCTGTAATCAAATGATACCTGATGTTGATGTGTTTTCTCTTTAAGTGTTGCACAGGATTCTCTGTGATAGAGTTAGCACTGTTGTTGTCTATATGAAAGGGAGTCTCCTTGAAATTGAATCCATTGTCCAGCATCTGATTCTTAATCCAAAGAACTTGAGCACAGCAACTTGTAGCAGCAATGTATTTAGCTTCAGTAATTGATACAGACACACAGGATTGTTTCTTGCATTGCCATGAGACTATCCTTCCACCAAGAAATTAACATCACCCAGATGTAGACTCTGCAGTCATATTGCAGCCACCATAGTCACTATCTATATAGGCATATAGATTGAAGTTAGAATTCTTTGGATAGTAAAGGCACAGTTTGGGAACACCTTTAAGATATTTGAGAATTCTCTTGATAGCAACCAGGTGTGACATCTTGGGGTTGGCTTGATATCTTGCACAAATACATGTAGCAAACATGATATCGGGCCTGCTGCCTGTGAGGTACATAAGAGACCCAATCATAGCCAAAGGGAATACGTCGCGCCTAAAATCATCCTAAGCGCTGCTAATGTGACTACTAAGCTATTTCTTTGGAAAGCTCCTACTAAGATAAGAAATTCCTCGATAAAGCTGCTAGTACCAGGTAAACTCATATTGGCCAAAGTGAAAAAGAAGAAAATGGTAGAAAATTCGGCATGGCGCTAGATTAGGTCTTGAGAGTGGTTTCTGGCAATGGGTGTCTTAGCAACCTTACACTTAGTCAGATGAAATCTGGTAATCATGTCTTGCACATACTTTGACTGTTTTATGAAGATGCTATTGTCAACCTGCTTCACTTGAATTCCTAGAAAGAAATTGAGTTCTCCCATGTCACTCATTTCAAATCTATTCTTCATCACCTTCTAAAAGTCTTTGCAGAGCTTCGAATTAGTTGATTCAACAATAATGAGATAAACTTGAACCAGCATCAAGTCATTTCATGTTCCATTGATGAAGAGTGTTCCATCAATAGTACCCCTATTGAATCCATGCTGACAGAGATACTATGATAGTGTCTCATACCACATCCTTGGAGCTTGATGCAACCCATAAAGAGCTTTGTCAAGCGTGTAGACATAATCAAGATGATCTGGGTCTGCAAAGCTAGGTGGTTGCTTGACATACACTTTTTCATCAATCACCCCATATAGGAAAGCACACTTGACATCAAGTTGGTAGACCTTGAAATCCTTGGATGAAGCAAAAGCTAGGAATATCCTAACAGCTTCAAGTCTTGCTACAGGAGCAAAAATATCTGTGTAGTCAATCCCTTCTTCTTGTGTGTACCCTTGAACAACTAATCTTGCCTTGTACTTGATGACAAGTCCTCTATCATCTTTCTTATACCTGAATGCCCATTTGGTACCTATAGCAGTCTTCCCTTGAGGAAGAAGAAATAAGTTCCAAACCTTTTGTCTCTTGAATTGAAGAAGCTCCTCCTGTATTGCTTCAAGCTAACTTCCATCCTTTAGAGCCTCATCAATCTTCTTAGGCTCAATCTAGGACAAGAAACAATAGTGAAGAGAAACATTTCTTTCATGGGTTTGTCCGCTTGTTCTCACCCCTATTGCAGGATCGGTGTTTGTCTAACAACACAAGATAATCACACAAACTCACTTAATGTCACTCGGGTTGATGAAGCAGAATCTAAACTAAGTTCACAAGTAATATAATAAGTTAATGAAAACACAAGAATACAATAATGGTTTTTCAAGATACTTGTATATATTACTTCTCAACTTAGTTTCACAAGACTCTTACAAGCATAGTTACTAAGTTACATGGAGAAACTATATATACTACTATCTACTATTGGTTATACTTGGAAAACCAGCTAGAACTTACAACTAGACAAATACTACATTGCTAGAAGTAAGGTATCTAAGATAAAATAATAATATCTTAGATTAGGTAGCCATGACATGTCCATGACTTACCTTTTGTCATCAACTAAATATGGAAGCTATACTAATCTGATAATGGGTGAACAGTGGATAAAGTATGGTCAACTACATGGGCGTGGGAATGCGCCATGCAGTATATCAGAGTTACAGCGAGCTGTCAGACATGCCATACTTATGTCCACCGATTCATAGTTGGTTCTTTCGAATCTAAATTCTTCCGAGGTCATTTTGGCTTTCGAAGAAACAACTTCTTTCGAACTTCAACAAGTCTAGGTGCCTGATGCAACCTATAGACTTATGCAAGCAGCATGTCCTTTCCAGACTTCCTTATGAACAATGTTTTGTCTATTATGCCTCTGGTATAGCCATTCTTGAGAAGAAACTGAGAAAGTGTCTCGTACCACAACCTACGTGCCTGATGCAACCCATAAAGAGCTTTATCAAGTTTGCATACATAGTTGGGGTGCTGTGGGTATTTAAATCTAGGTGGCTGGCACACATAGACTTCTATGTCGATATCCCCATATAGAAATACAAATTTCATATCAAGTTGATGGACTGTAAAGTTCTTGAATGCAGCAAAATCAAGAAAGATTCGTACAACCTCAAGTCTTGCAACAGGTGCAAAGACATCTGTGTAATCTATGCCTTCCTCCTATGTGTATCCTTGAATAACAAGTCTTGCATTGTTCTTGATGATCAAACCTCTATCTTCGTTTTTATTTCTATACACCGACTCAGTGCCAATAGGAAATTGACCAGGTGGCAATGAACACAAGTTCTATACCTTTTGCCTTTTGAATTAAAGCAACTCCTCTTGCATTGCTGCTATCCAGTTGTTGTCCTTGATGGCTTCTTCCACCTTCTTTAGTTCCATTTGAGAGAGAAATCATGAGTATAAGCTGACATTCTCATTGTGGGTCTGACTTCTTATTTTCACCCCTTCTGAGACATCCCCAATGATGTTCTCAACTAGATGAGTGTTGTGTATCCTGAGCCTAGGAATCACATCTAGTTGCATAGATAGATCCAAGTTTGTAAAGTTTTGCTTAGGATTTTGAATACCATCACTAGCTGATGTCTCATACTCATTCAATCAGGACTGATTCAATGAATGTATGACAGCAACAATGGTATTTTGCTGATAAGCAGCATCAAGAGTTGCCTGTTCCTCCATATCACTGTCTTCATCAGCTTGGTGTTGAATACTTATGTGGTTAGCTGTTGAGTTATGTGGCTTAGTTGGCTGACAAATTGTTGAAGCTCCGTTGTTTTCTGAGATATTCAAGCTTTCAGGACTTTTAGTTGAAGGAGCTTGATCTTTATTTCTTCTTGGAAAACTTGGAATAGGTCTTGGTAACTCAAACATTTGATCTTTATAGGGGTCACTTTGAGTTCCTGTTCCAGCTGAAACATTCACACAAGATGGTTTAGAATAGTTTGGAAACAATTCTAAATTGAAGATATATTCAGGACCATTACCCTTAACACAAGGTGTGTGCTCACTGACAAAAATGTTGGATGATTCCTCAAATTGTTGATTTTTGATATTATACACTCTATATGCAATATAGGTTGAGGAATATCCAACAAAGATAGCATCATCAGACTCTTTAGCAAATTTTGCTAAATTGACGTTTGTGTTAAGTATGGTACATCTACTGCCAAAGGACCTAAGAAAGTCAATGAACGGTGGCCTGTTGAGGAGTTCTAGGAGCACTATATTGTCTGGCAATCCCTTTTGAGTTACAGAATGAGTCAAGAACTTTATTCTTTAACTCAGTCCCTTGATCACTTCTAATTATCTTTACCTTGTGACCTATTTGATTTCAATTTTAAGAATAAAAGATTTTAAAGTTTCAACAGTTTCATCTTTAGTTCTTAAAAAGAAAACCCATGTAAATCTTGTGAAATTATCAACAATCACAAGGCAGTATGATTTCCTTCCAATGCTCATTATACTTGTAGGGCCAAAGAGATCCATGTGCATTAAGTGTAATGGGGTGGTGATAGAGTTAACTTCTTTGGATTTGTGAGAAACCTTGTGTTGCTTTCCTTTTAGGCAAGCAACATAGTTATCCTTATAGAAAAACTTCTTTTTAGGAACACTATGTACCAAATTATTATTAACCAGCTTATTCATGGTTTTAAAATTAACATGGCACATTCTTTTATGCCAAAGAGTTGACTCAGCACCATTTGCTTTGGAAAGAATGCGTGATACTTCACTTAGTGGGGAAGCATTGTTCATATCTAGCTTGTACATATCCCCTCTCATGGGAGATCTAAGAAGCACCAATTCCTGAGGAATTATCATCTCGGGTTTGAGGATAACGCACTCATTATCTGTGAAAAGCATTTGGTGCTTTTGATCATAGAATTGAGAAACACTACGGAGATTGTGTTCAAGCTGTTTGACAAAGTTTACTTTGTCAAATTTTAACATACCATTGGATACACTACCCCTACCAGAAATGTATCCTCCGGCTTCACCTCCAAATTGAACAGGACCTCTATCAAAGTGTTCAAACTGTTGTAGGAGAGATCTATTTCATGTCTTGTGCATGGAGCATCCGCTGTCCACAATCCAAAACATTTCCATTCTTGTCATGTGGATGTCCCTGCACATAAGGTGAGATGATTAGTTACCATTGGAAGCCCAAGCCTTGTTCGTCTTGGGGTCTTCCAATGCAGATGATATAATTGAACCAAAATTTATGCATGGGGTTTCAATTATGGTTTGTGAAGAAGAGGGTTGGGCTACAACATCTTTTCTGATCTTCCATTCTATCGTATGGCTGATCAGTGTTGATGAGCCTGAAGAGGCTTATGCAGCATAACTTGCTTCTGAGGCTTCTTTCTTCTCAGAAGAAGTTGTCACCACCTTTTCTTTCAAAGCAGTCTTCTCCTCAAAAGGTTTTGAAGGATTCCCTTTGTTCCTTTGTTTTCCTTTCGATGTTAGTTTGCTTTTGGAAGAACTTGCTTTCGAAGGCACTCTAGCTTCAAGGGAAAACTTAGGGAGCTTTTGTTTGTTCTTTTGTTTGTCTTTCGAAGTCATTTTCCCTTCGAAAGAGTAAGCTTCTTCCAAAGGCAACTTGGCTTTGGAGACAAGCTTTCCTTTTCTTAACACTTGGGCCACATGGTAAGGTCCAAATGTGAAACCCTCCTTAACTCCTTCTTTCTTAACATTAGATGCATAATGTGTGCTTGCTAGATTGTAGCAATAATCTTTAGCCATGTGGTTATGCAGGCCGCAGATTATGCATTCAATGTTAATTTTGATTGGGCATGTTAACTATTGTTTCTTGCACTTCTTTTCTTCTTCAACAGCCTTCCCCTTCACTTTTTTATCCTTTATTTGGATAGGAGTGCTGGTACTACACTCTTTTTCTGAATACGGATTTCCAACTACTTAAGAATTAGCAAATATGAATACACCCTTTTGCCTTGGGTCTATCTTCAACTTAGTCTTAGTCACTTTCTTGGCAGTTTTTCTTGCTGCCCTGATTTTGTTCTTTCTGCCTTTGGTGGTTAAGGGTTGATCATCAGCTATGGGGATGAGGTTTTCTACCTTATCCTTCCCTGTGCTGGTTTTTATTATTGCATCATTCTTCTTCTCTTTGGGTAATGGGTCAGCAGTTAGAACCTCTTGCTTATTGGTACCACATCTTGGCTATCTAATAGACACAAAGGAGTGTGGTCGAGCAATTTCATTGGTTCCAAACCCACTTTGGTTTTGAAAACACACCTTTGACTAGGAGGATGGTGCAATGATGGTGTTGAAGTTATGCTCTTCAATGGCACACTTCTTAGCTTCAGCCTCAGCTATCATTAGCTGCGCTTGAGCCTCAGTCAACTTGGATATTAAAACTTTTATTTGAGCCCTATAATTTGAAAGTTCCTGTTTTAAAGAGGACACAGTTTTCTCTAACTCTTCTATTTTGAGTTTGTAGTTAGATTCTGCTCTCATAAAAGATTTTAGTATATTTAAAGACTTAATATCAGATCTAATTTCCATGTTGTAGTCCTGATACAATTTGACCTTAGCAATACAGGCTGGGGTATAGAGATGCTCATATACCTTAATGTCTTTAGTTCCAGCTATGAGAGCTTGAGCATGAGTGACATCTTGCACCATGTAGCGCCAATCAACTTCTTGAGCAACAGCTGTAGTTTGTTGCTCAGTTGGTTTAGTTGTAGCTTTAGTGGTAGCAAGATGTTGGGAGGCTTGAGTTGCTCCAGGATTAGATCTAGGAGCTTTGCATTCCCTTCCAAAGTGACCAAGCTGGGTGCAGTTGTAGCACTTGGCCTTTGTCTTGTCAAACCCAAATTTGCTATTGGTTGGGTTCTGAGGGAACTGCTTTCTAGTTCTTTTGAATAACATCTTTGCTCTGTAGGTCAGGAGAGCCATCTGTTGGACAATGTCCATGTATTCTACATCATCTGGGCTGAAACACTCTAGATCATCAAAACAAAATTGAAAATCTCCAGAGTGCGCACTCACTAAAACAAAAGCACAACTATCCTGGAAAGGATTTTGTTGAGCCTGTTGAGAGTTGGGTATCTCAGGGAATGTGAGGTATGGCCCAGAGGAAGATGATGGTTGTTGGGGGTAGTTCAGGTACAACTAGGGCTGGGGAGTTCCTGAACCATCAGCAACATGTAAAGCATTGCTGGTTGGATGGTTTGAGGGTCTGTTTATCGAATGGCTTTTCTTAGATTCAATCTCCATACACTATCCATTAAGGATTCCGTATAGTTTAGTCATGGTGAGAGTGTTGAGATTTTTAGTTCTCTTGATTAAGACAAAATAGAAAGTCCACACATGAGGAAGTGCACTCATGAATTTTCTTACTATGTCTCTCTTCTCAAGAGCCACTCTCATAGACTGAACAGAGGTGATCAAGTCCATGTACATGAAGTATTGTTGGCTCAATGTCTCACCATCTATATATGTGAAGTTTTCAAACTTCTGCTTCAGCATATCTTTCTTTGACTCCTTGAATTCAGTAGAACCAGAGTACATCAGCTTCAAAGCATCAAAGAGTTCTTTGGCAGACTCGCATTGCTTAAAGCCTACCATTATAGAGTTTGGTATAGCTATAAGCAAAACAGTCATAGCTTTGCAGTCAATGTCCATTTTCTTGAAGTCTTCATCTAAGTAGTCTTCAACGGCCTTCTCAATCATGGCACCATTACCAGCTGGGGATTCCACCTTTGGTTGGTATGGACCATGAGTAACTGATGTGAGTGAGTATGAAGAAACAAGGGTGATTTAGGATGGTAGGATCTCACAATCAAGAGCCTAAAAAGCTCTGATACCAATTAAAGGATCGATGTTTGTCTCACAAAACAAGATAATCACACAAACTCACTTAATGTAACTCGGGTTGATGAAGCAGAATCTCAACTAAGTAGTATAATTTGATGTCTTCTGAAAGAAAAAATATCCAAAGATTTTCAAAATTTTAAGGAATATCATTTTGAAAAGTTCCTTCCAAAATAAACTTGGATTATATGGTGATGATATAGACAACTTAAGACACACATATTAAAAATAATCTTGAGCTTAGTTTAAGAAAAATCTACTTAAAGTTAATCATCCCAATAACTGATACAAGATATTTAAATCTCTTCACATCAAAAGCTTTTGTCAACAGATCAGCATATTGTTCATTTGTGTTAACTTTGACTAGTTTTATCAATCCTTTTTCAAAAATATCTCTAATTTAATGATACCTGATGTTGATGTGTTTTCTCTTTGAGTGTTGCACAGGATTCTCTGTGATAGAGTTAGCACTGTTTTTGTCTATATGGATGGGAGTCTCCTTGAAATTGAATCCATAGTTAGCATCTGATTTTGAATCCAAAGCAATTGAGCACAGCAGCTTGCAGCAGCAATGTATTCAGCTTCAGCAGTTGATACAAACACACATTATTGTTTCTTCCATTGCCATGAGACTATCCTTTCACCAAGTAATTAATATCCCCCAGATGTAGACTTTGCAGTCATATTGCAGCCACCGTAGTCAATATCTATATAGGCATATAGATTGAAGTCAGAATTCTTTGGATGCCAAAGGCCTAGTTTGGAAACACCTTTAAGATATTTAAGAATTCTCTTGACAACAACCAGGTGTGACATCTTGGGGTTGGCTTGATATCTTGCACAAATACATTTAGCAAACATAATATCAGGCCTGCTGCCTATGAGGTACATAAGAGACCCAATCATAGCCATGTACAGATGTTAAGAATTTATGGAGGAAATCCAGTTTTAAATTCCCAGAAACCACACGATTATATAGCCAAAGGGAATGCGTCGCGCCTAAAATCATTCCAAGCGCTACTAATGTGGCTACTTAGCTATTTCTTTGGAAAGCTCCTACTAAGATGACAAATTCCATGATAAAGTAGCTAGTATCTGGTAAACTCATAATGGCCAAAGTGAAAAAGAAGAAAATGGTAGAGAAATTTGGCATGGCACTAGATCGGGTCTAGAGAGTGGTTTCTAGCTATGGGTGTCTTAGCAACCATACACTTAATTAGATGAAATCTGTCTGATAATGTCTTGCACATACTTTGACTGGTTTATGAAGATGCCATTGTCAACCTACTTCACTTGAATTCCTAGAAAGAAATTGAGTTCCCCGTGGAACTCATTTCAAATCTATTCTTTGTCAGCTTCTTAAAGTCTTTGCAAAGCTCAAGATTAGTTGATTCAAAAATAATGTCATCTACCTAAACTTGAACTAGCATCAACCCATTTCCTGTTCCATTGATGAAGAGTATTCCATTAATAGAACCCCTTTTGTATCCATGCTGACAGAGATACTGTGATAGTGTCTCATACCACATCCTTGGAGCTTGATGCAACCCATAAAGAGCTTTGTCAAGCTTGTAGACATAATCAGGATGATCTGGGTCTACAAAGCCAGGTGATTGCTTGACATACACTTTCTCATCAATCACCCCATATAGGAAAGCACACTTGACATCAAGTTGGTAGACCTTGAAATCCTTGGCTGCAGCAAAAGCTAGGAATATCCTAACAGCTTCAAGTCTTAGTACAAGAGCATAAACACCTGTGTAGTCAATCCTTCCTTCTTATGTGTACCCTTGAACAACTAGTCTTGCCTTGTTCTTGATGACAAGTCCTCAACTATCTTTCTTATACCTGAATACCCATTTGGTACCTATAGTAGTCTTCCCTTGAGGAAGAGGACATAAGTTACAGACCGTTTGTCTCTTGAATTGAAGCAGCTCCTCCTTCATTGCTTCAGCCTAACTTCCATCCTTTAGAGCCTCCTTAATCTTCTTAGGCTCAATCTAGGACAAGAAACAAAAGTGAAGAGAAACATTTCTTTCATGGGTTTGTGCTCTTGTTCTCACCCCTATTGCAGGATCGGTGTTTGTCTCATAATACATGATAATCACATAAACTCACTTAATGTCACTCGGGTTGATAAAGAAGAATCTCAACTAAGTTCACAAGTAATATAATAAGTTAATGAAAACACAAGAAAACAAGAATGGTTTTTCCAGATACTTGTATATATTATTTCTCAACTCAGTTTACAAGACTCGTACAAATATAGTTACTAAGTTACATGGAGAAACTATATATACTACTATCTACAGCTGGTTATACTGGGAAAACCAGCTAGAACTTACAACTAGACAAATATTACATTGCTAGAAGTAAGGTATCTAAGATAAAATAATATTAGGTAGTCATGACATGTCCATGACTTACCTTTTGTCACCAACTAAAGATGGCAACTGTACTAATCTAATAATGGGTGAACAGTGGATAAAGTATGGTCAACTACATGGCCGTGGGAAAGCGCCATGCAGTATATCAGAGTTGTAGCGAGCTGTCAGACAAACCATACTTATGTCCACTGGTTCATAGTTGGTTCTTTCGAAGCTAAATGACTTAAATTCTTCCGAGGACATTTTGGCTTCAAAAGAATAAATTCTTCCGAGGTCATTTTGGTTTCAAAAGAAACAACTTCTTCTGAACTTCAGCAAGTCTTCAGGACTTTATTATTCGGAAGACTTTGAATTTGATCTTCAAAGTTGTATACTTCGGAAGGAGAACAACTTAGTCTCGGAAGTTCTTCATTCTTTATGCTTTGGAAGATCTCTAACTTGTCTTTGGAAGAGCAGCTTTACCTTTAGAAGACCACTTCATTCAGCATATTAAAATCTTTCTAAGTGTTGTTTTGGTTGCACCTGCCTTATATGATCCAACACCTATCTTAACATTTACAATGATGTTTGTGGTGGGATGTGACTTGTGGATTCTCAATTAAGGAATCACAACAAGTTGGTTGGACAGATCTAAGTTAGTGAAATGCAAATCTGGTGATTGAGTGTAATCCATCATATCAAAACAGTTATCAAGAGAAACTTGATCCAATGAGTGTGTTACATCATTGACGTTGTTCTTTTTATCGAGTGGTTATCAGCATCAAGAAATTCTTGATCACTATCATCACCTCCATCTCCTCCTACATCGAAAATTTCTTTATATGAATTTTAAGCCTCTGTTCTAGAATTTATAGGCACCTCAGATGTATCAGTTGAAGAATTTGTTATGGTTGTGCTGATAGGATTTCCAACTGCAGGGCTAGTTACCACTGGAGCTGAAGTAATTTGAACACTTGTTCTTCTTAGCTCAAATCTTGGATCAGAATCTCTTGTTGATAATCTACCTATAGATAGTAAAACATCTTCATAAGATTTGTTAAAACAATTAGTAACTAAATCAAGATCAAACAGCCAATCAGGACCAGAACCTTTCACATTGGGTGTGTGCTCATTGAAGGTCACATTGGCAAACTCCTCAACTACTCTAGTTCTAAGATTGTATACTCTATAAGCCTTAGCTTGGGAAGAGTAGCCAATAAAATGTTCATCATCTGATTTCTCAGCAAATTTGGCTAGTTGTTCCTTGGTATTCAAGATGCTGCAAGGACATCCAAATGATCTTAGGAAACCTATGAAAGGTCTCCTTTTGTGCCACAGTTCATAAGGGGTCTTACCATAAGTCTTGACTACTAAAACTCTGTTTTGCACATAGCAGGCAGTGTTGACTGCCACTGGCCAGAAGGTGATAGGAAGTTTAGAATTAGATAACATGGTTCTTGCAGCTTCAATAAGTGTTCTGTTTCTCTTCCCAGCAACACCGTTTTGCTGAGGAGTCCTGGGAGCACTGTATTATCTTGTAATACCCTTCTCATCACAAAATGTATCAAGGATTTGGTTCTTGAACTCAGTTCCTTGATCACATCTTATGATTTTGACCTTGTGATCACATTGATTCTCAATTTTTAAAATGAGACTCTTCAAGATTTCAGGGGTCTCATCCTTAGTTCTAAGGATGAAGACCCAAGTATATCTTGTGATTTCATCTGTGATCACCAATCAATATGAGGTCCTTCCTAGACTCATTACACTAGTAGGGAGAAAAAGATCCATATGTAATAAGTGTAGGGGAGTAGTGATGGAGTTCATTTCCTTGGCTTGTGAGACACTTTGTGTTGCTTCCCTTTCAGGCATGCAACATAATGATTATCACATGTAACTCTTTCTTTGGCATTCCAGTTACCAAATCATTCTTAATTAGTTTATTCATGTTCTTAAAGTTTACATGACATTTTCTTTTATGCCAAAGGAAAGACTCAATATTATTGGCTTCAGATAGAATGCATGAAACTTCTCTTGAAGGGGGTGTTTTCTGCAGATCCATCTTGTACATGTTCCCTTTCATAGGGGCTCTTCGCAGGATATGCTCTAAAGGAATGACCACCCCGGGCTTGAAAAAAATGCACTAATGCTCAGTAAGAGCATGTTATGTATCTGATCACAAAATTGGGATACACTCAAAAGATTGTACCCAAACTCCTTAACAAAATTTACCTTCTTTATGCTAAGCTTACAATTTGTGACCCTAGCATTTCCAGTAATGTAACTACTTGATTCTCCTCCAAAAGCAACTAGCCCTCCATTAATTCTCTTACAGTGCTGAAGCAAAGAGCCATTGCTTGTCATGTTCTTGGAACAACCACTGTCAATGATCCATACATTCCTTTTGGTCTTTAGCTGTTCTTGCGCATAAAGAGATTGTTAGTTACCTTCGAAAACCCAAGCCTCATTGGTCTTGGGCTTGTTAAAGTGAACTGAAGATAATGCAATAGTAATTGATCATATACGTAAGCTCTAAGGATCATTTGTTGTTGTTGATGAAGAACTTTCAGTCACATGGCCTTCCTTCATCTTCCACACCATCTTTGGAAGACTATACTAGGACTTCAATACTTCGGATGCTTTGATGACTTTGAAAGTCTTGGAGACTGGACCTTCGAAAGCTTTTGCATCTACTGCAGTAGATTTCAGTACTTCTGAAGCATTCCTTTCTTCTGAGACCAAATTTTCTTTCGAGGGTAAGCTTTCCCTTATCGTCTTCTTCACTTTGGAGCTTCCAAAAGGAAGAGATTTTCCTTCCGAAGCTACTTTCTTCTTCTTCTTCTCGGAAGTTTTCTTCTTGGTCATGTGGATAGTACTTTTGGGATTGTGGATGCAATCCTTAGCAAAGTGAGAAGTACTGCCATACATGATGCATTCAGTTGGCATGCTCTGAGAGTCTTCTTTTGAGTGGGATGCTAAGCTTGATCACTTTCCACTTCCTTCTTCATCTTCTCAGATGATGTAGCAGGCTTCTTGGGATGAGGATTGCTCTTGGTACTAGATGGTTCAGGCTGTGCAGCAGTGGTGCATGTTTTATCAGCCTTCTTCTCCTGACTAGGATGATTTGGACATGAACTTGGAATCCTGGTACTAGAGTCCATTGTTGAGTCTTTAGTTTTTACCACTTCAAATCTAACAGGAATGAAAACTTGCTTTTTCTTGGAGTTAAAGGTGACCTTCATCTCTTAGGCTTTTTTTGACTTTCTTTTGGTTGCTCTTATCATGTTATTTCTTTCAAACTTGGTCATCCCTGGTTCTTTCTTCTCTCCAGGAGAATGGTGTGCCTTCATAGGATAACCCTTATCACTAATCTCAGGTTCATCCTTCACTATCTCCTTTATATCTTCATCCTTCTCTTGGATATGATCAATAGGAGGCGGCTCATCTTGACAAGTTTCATACCTTGGAGATCTAACAGATAGGAGTGTATGTGGAAGAGCTATCTCACTTGATCGTAGTCCTTGCCTGTTTTGGTAAAAAACTTTTGCATGCAAGGATAAGGATATTATGTTCTTGAAGGTTTCCTCTTCAAGAGCACATTTTTCTGTCTTAGCTTTGCTGATCATAAGCTCAGCCTAGCATTCAGTTAACTTGGTTATGAGATCTTTGATTTGAGTCATATAGTTTTTATGTTCATGCTTAAGAGTACAAATGGTTTTCTCTAGATCTTCAATTTTAAGTTTATAATCACTTTCTGCTCTTTTAAAATTAGCTTTTAAAATGTTTAAGGACTCAAGATCAGATCTCACTTCCAAGCTGTAAGACCTGTACATATTAACTTTAGCAATGCTTTTAGGAGTACACAGATGTTCTAATACCTTGGCTTCTTCATGATCAGCCATTAGTGCTTGGTTTGGAGAAGCATCTTCTACCTAAAAGCTCCAGTCAAAGCCTCCATCTTCAACAGCAATAACAACATGTTGTTTAGGTTGGCTTGGCTTCTTAGTTCTGGGAGTTGCATTAGCATAGTTTGGTCTGGATTGTGCTTGGACACCATTTGTCCTTGGTGTCTTGCACTCTCTAGTAAAGTGTCCCATTTGATTACAATTGTAACACTTCACCTTGCTTTTATCCAGGCCAAACTTTCCACTGGCCACATTGCTTGGAAACTTCCTTCATGTTCTCTTGTAGAACTTCTTGGCTCTATGAGTGAGGAGAGCCATCTGCTGGACTATTTCCATGTACTCCAGGTCATCTGGATGGATGCAATCCAATTCTTCAAGAGTGACGAGAAAGTTTCCACAACTTTCATTAGTAGACACAAAGGATTGAGCAGAGCTTGTCTTTTGGAATGGACTTCCATGGATGTAGCTCTCCCTTGGTGTCTCGGGGAAGGTGATGAAAGGACCCTTTTATGAGTTATCAAGGAAGCAGATGAAATGATGTTGTGGTTATCTGCTATCCCTTTCAACCACATGACGAGCTAAATTCTGTTGATTGTTGGAAGAGCTGCTTGATCGATTTTGCAAATTCATCTCTATCTAGTAACCATTAAGAATACCATACAACTCTGTGAGAGTAAGAGTAGAGAGGTTTTTAGTTCTCTTGATGGCCACATAGTAGTGAGTCTATTGTCTGGGAAGAGAGAACATGAACTTCCTCATTATGTCTCTATTCTCAAGATTGACTCTAACATCCATTAGAGTATCCACAATCTCAACATACCTGAAGTATTTTTGAGTCATGGTTTCACCTGTCTTCTAGGTGAAGTTCTCAAACTGCTACTTCATGATGTCTTTCTTATAGTTAAAACTCATGGTTAGACTCCTTATAAAGAGTGGCATAAAAGGAGACCTTTCATTGCTTTTCTCATGTCATTTGGATATCCGTGCATCATCTTGAATGCAAAAGATCATGTAGCCAAATTTGCTGAGAAATCAAATGAGGGACACTTCATTAGATACTCTTTCCAAATTAAGGCTTATAGAGTATACAATCTTAGAACTAGAGTAGTTGAGGAGTCAGCCAATATGGCCTTCAATGAGCACACTCCTAGTGTGAAAGGTTCTTTTCCTGATTGGCTATTTGATCTTGATTTAGGTACCAACTGTTTTAATAAATCTTGTGAAGATGTTTTAGGATCTACAGGTAACATATCAGCAGGAGATCTTGATCCAAGATTTGAGCTGAGAAGATCAAATGATAGAATTCCTTCAGCTGTAGTGGTAACAAACCCTGCAAGTAGAAATCTAGTCAACACAACCATGACAAACTCTTCAACTGATACATCTGAGGTGCCTACCAATTCTAGCAATGAGGCACAAAACTCAAATAAGGGGATTTCCAATGTAGAAGGAGATGGGGATAGTGAAAGCAATCAATAAATTTATGATGCTGACAACCACTCCACTGAAGACAACATTAATGATGTCACAAACTCATTGGATCAAGTTACACTTGATAAGTGTGCTGATGTGGTTGGTGATACTCAATCACCAGATCTAAATTTTATTAATTTGGATCAGTCAAACCAACTTCCTGTGATTCCTCAACTAAGAATACACAAGTCCCATCCACCACAAACATCATTGGAGATGTTGAGACTACGGTGAGAACAAGAGGACACACCCATGATAAAAATGCTTGTCTACACTCTTGCTTCTTGACCTAGATTGATCCAAAGAAAGTTGATGAAGCTTTGAAAGATGGAAGTAGGGTTGAAGTAATACAGGAGGAGCTGCTTTATTGCAAAAGACAAAAGTGCATGACCGTTAAAGGATGGTCAATGCAATAGTTTTACAAGGTGGAGAGAGTTAGAACACTTAGCAAATCAAATAGGGAGCCGTCTTAGATGATAAAACAATGAACACAAGTAAAAGAACAAGAACAAGAACAAGATAATATGGTTTTCAAGAATGTTATATATTTCTCTCAAGTTCTTAAAAGTGTTACAAAACTTAATTCTAAATACAACTACTTAAGATACTTTATACTACATCCTACAGCCGGCCATACTTTGAAGGCTAGCTGGAAACACTAATCTAGACAACTAGATCAATGTAGAGTCAAAGACATGCCGTAGCTCACATCCTTATCTAATACAAAAGGATAAAAGTACATAGTTCGAAAGTTATAGACTCAACACCTTAATCTACAATTGACAAAAGCATGGACTTTTTACCAAACCATGCTGGTTAATTGGTGAGTCTTCAGAAATGGCAACGGAAAGGTGGTTCAGATTTTATCAATAGTAAGTCAGAGAAAGCATGTCTTCTCTGTCTTCAAAAGAAACCAGTCTTTAGCTTCGGAACACTTTTTTCTTTGAAGCTTTCGAAGACTTCATCTTTGGCTTCGGAAGAATTGGTCTTTTGGCTGCGTAAGATTTGATACTTAGCATAATTCATTGAGTTATATCAAATCTTCCGAAGTACTTTCCTATTACTTCACATGTGCATGCTGAGAGCTCTTTGATTGTTCTTTGGTTGCATAAGCCTTTTAGTGTATTCCTTACAAAAAGGTTTGTAACCTATGCCCTCTTCCTCATGGGAAGATGCCAATAGGTACCAAGTGGATTTTTAGGACTAAGAAGGATGATAGAGAACTTTTCATCAAGAACAAGGTAAAACTAGTTTTTCAAGGGAACACTCAAGAAGAAGCAATTGACTACACAAATATTTTTGCTCATGTGGGAAGAGTTAAAGCTGTTAGGATATTCCTTACTTTTGTTGCATCCAAAGATTTCAAGGTCTACCCACTTTTTGTCATGTTTGCATTTTTATATGGAGTGATAGATGAGTAAGTGTATGTTAAGCAACTTTGCAGACCCAGATCATCCTGATTATGTTTGCAAGCTTGACAAAGCACTTTATGGACTGCATCAAGCTCCAAGGAAGTGGTATGAGACACTATCACAGTACCTTCTCCGACATGGTTAAAAGAGAGGTACTATTGACAACACACTCTTCATCAAAGGAATAGAGAACGACTTGATGCTGGTTCAAGTTTATGTGGATGACATCCAACTAATCCAAAGCTCTTCAAAGAGTTTGAGAAGCTAATGAAGAATAGATTTGAAATGAGTGCCATGGGGGAACTCAATTTCCTTCTAGGAATTCAAGTGAAGCAGGTTGACAATGGCATCTTCATAAACCAATCAAAGTATGTGCAAGACATACTAACCAGATTTCATGTGACTGAGTGCAAGGTTGCTAAGACACCCATAGCAAGAAGCCACTCCCTAATACCTTATCTTGAGTAGGAGTGTGATCATGTACATATCTACAGGGCTATGATTGGGTCTTTTATGCACCTCACAGCCAGCAGGCCTGATATCATGTTTGCCATATGCATATGTGCAAGATATCAAGCCAACCCTAAGATGTCACACTTGGTTGCTATCAAGAGGATTCTTAGATACATCAAAGGAGATCCTAAGCTGGGACTTTGGTATCCAAAGAATTGTGACTTCAATCTGTATGCACATATAGATAGTGATTATGGTGGCTGCAACATGACTTCAAAGTCTACATCAATGGGATGTCAATTCCTTGGTGGAAAGATAGTCTCACGGTAATGCAAGAAACAATCCTTTGTGTCTGCATTAACTGCTGAAGCTGAATACATTGCTGCTCCAAGTTGTTGTGCTCAAGTGCTTTTGATTCAGAATCAGATATAGACTGTGGATTCAACTTTAAGGAGACTCCTATCCACATAGACAACAACGGTGCTATCTCTATCACAGATAATCCAGTGCAGTACTCAAAGACAAAGCACATCAACATCAGGTATCATTTGATAAGAGATAATTTTGAAAAAAGATTGATAAAACTAGTCAAAGTTAACACAAATGAACAATATGCTGATCTATTCACAAAAGCTTTTGATGAACAGAGATTTAAATGTGTTATATCAGCTATTGAGATGATTAACTTTGAGTAGATTTTCTTAAATTAATTTCAATATTATTTTTCAAATATGCGCATCTTTAAAGTTGTCTAAATTATCACTCATATAGGCCCTGTTTATCTTGGAAGAAACTTTTTCTAAATGATATTCCTTAGAGTTTTATGAATTAAAGATATATTTATTTCGGAAGACATTAAGTTAACTTCGGAAGAAACTTATGTCTTCAAAACTAATAACTATTTACTAAGAAATTTACCTTCGGAAGAAGTTCTGATATATCTTCCGAAGCTTAAATATGCTTCTAAGTAATTATATGTTTTGAAGGATAGTTTTTTTCTGAAAGCTTTATTTATTCTTTGAATAAAACTTTTGAAGTTAATATCTTCCGAAATCAAATACGTCTAGGAAGCAAAATTTCTCAAAGTATTTTTCTTCTGAATCAATTTTTGTCAAACTAAGGAGTATCTTCTGAAGTCAAATTGGCTTTTGAAGTTTTCTCAAAACTTCCGAAGACAACTACCTTCGAAAGATTTTCTACTTCCAAGATAACTATCTCTTTGGGCACTTATTCAGAAGTAGGACCGACATTTGGATTTCAATGTTTATCCTTAGGCTTTAACTTTGTCTCACATCCAACCATATATATAGCCTTACAACGGTTCCCCCTCTTTCTTTTTCTTCTTCGTCTGCAAACTTTTAACCCTAAATTCACCCAAATTGTTCTTAGCTTTCTTCTTGCTAAAGCTTTCTCAAATGGCAAACCCAGAACCCTGAAACCAGCCAGATTTCTCCATGCACCTACACAGGCAACATAACCAGGTTGCTCTTTTGTCGTCTGAGAAAGATCCTGGTTTCTCATACATTTGCTGCTTTCTCAATCAATAATCCTACCTCACCGCACTCATAATAGACCCTCCACTATAAAAAGAACAATTATTAGAGCTTTAGAGGACCTGCCAAGAGGTCATCTTGGACGGTGAGAAGGCACTGTCAACACTCATCTCAGGCTGGATGATGAAGAAGGCAAGCTTTCCTTCCCCAAAGAAGCTGTAAATGAATCATTCAGGTAGATAGGCTATGAAGGAGACTTCACTGTGAGGACCTTCAAGAAGGGTAAGGTCTCTTACCAATAGAAGTACCTCCTCCATGTTATTATTCACTCTTTATCAAACAAACATGGAGGATGGGATCAAATTCTTAAGAACTTATCCTATATAGTCCATGGGATGGTTCATGGGGTCAAGTTCAACTACTCCTAGTTTGTTTACACAAACTTGCTTGCCAACTTGGACTCCTTAGAGTATTACATGTTCCTTAGATATGTCCAACATATTCTCAACTGTGAACTCTGCTCACAGTTAACGGGAAGAGGTACTACTCTTAAACTGGCAGATGAAGCCCATCATCTTCAAAATCATGAGAAAAACCATTTTTGGTTTCTCAGGGGTAGAAACAGCCTTGGTCCTAAAAATATTAGAGCTCATTGCTCAAGGTGACAACTTGGCAGATCTAGCCAATGTTGAACCCACACCTTCTACATCTGAACCACCCACTCAGCCATGAATAACCATCACCTACCAAAGAAAATCCAAGCGAACTCCTACTCAGTCTATTCAGATTGAGCAGGCCCCCACACATACACCCATGTAGGAGGAAGAGGAACCAAGAGCTCCTACTTCCCCTAAAGGGCAAACCACTCCCCTTATTTCATTGATCAGGGTTGAGGTTCCTCATGCTCAGCCTGATGAACTCATTGCCCAAGCTTTAAGCCTTCACTCTGAGTCTCAAAACTCAGGAGAACAACCTTTAGGGGACAGTTACCATCCTCAGCCTCTAGATTTAAACCAACCAATCTCCAAGCTCTAATTATATGATGATAAGGATATGGGATTCAGTGAGTACTATGAGTCTCTCTTCTCCTCCCCTGCTCAAGAAGAGATGAGTACTCTTGATACTCTTATATGTAGCCCACATCATCCACCCCTAATTAAGATGGACTTCCTGCACATGTTCAGGAGGTCCATATAGAAGAGGCTCTCACTTTTGAAAGTGATTACATCATTAAGAACTCAACCATGGCAACCCAACCCCTTAACACTTCTTATGAAGCTATCATGGAGCAGGGGAAATCTAGAAGCCAAGAACCAATATCTGGTGGTGAGGGAGACAACTTCGGTTATGTTCTCTCATCTCCCTATGATTCTTCTGATGAAGATGAGGGGAGTCTGCAACTAAGGGTGCAAAAACTTTCGAAAATATGCACCTACATGGTTTCAAAGGTAAGTCACCTAGAATCTTAGGTGGCTACCTTGCAAAGACAGGTCCTTAATCAGCAACTTGAGATCATCGATTTCAAGGAAAAGTTAGTTGAGAGGTCTGCCAGGCATGTTTAATCAGGTCCACAAGAACCTCTGGATGTGGTGGACCTAACCTCTAGCTCACCTATGCAAGTGGGTGATGCTACAAAAAAGGGGGAGAAAGTCTTAACTACAGTTGTAGAACCTTAGAACACTTCCTAGAGTATGGACATGGAGGCCTCACTATCCTCACTTGTATTTATCCAAACTCAACAACGTTCTCAGGCCCACATCAATGTGGATGCCTTGATTCAAAGCTTATTTTAGGAGGGAATACCAAGGGCTATGTCTACCCCATCCTATCCTACTAACAACCTAATAGTAGGATGGAGGTATGAGAATGATAGAGTAGCCCTGGTATTCTCTAGATCTCAGGGTCAACAAGAAGTGTTCAATTTTTAGACATTGAGATACTATGAGAGTTTTCCTCTGGTTGACTAGCCACTTGCCAACCCAAGTCAAAACAGGCAAGCTGAAAGGTTGTGATGGAATTCAGGTTTTGAATTTGAACAAAAGAACAAAATGAATGAATTCCCCCAAGGATCATTTTTAATCTCTCAATAATAACAATAAGGTGTTACTATATCAATTCTCATTAATCATAGTGTGAAAACCCACGATTAATGATATGAAATCTATTTGTGTGTATGATTGTGTGTGTTTGAGTGCTTGAATGATATAATAACTGCTTGTTTTGATTGATTGCTCAAAAGCTTACAAAGGATTAGGGTATACTGCTATTTTTAACCTATACAAGGATCTGTGTACAGTTACAAAAATACCCTTATGTAAAATAGAATTACATATAATCCTAAGTCTATAAGTCATCCGCTGTGGATGATATGTTGTCCGCTGTAAATGACAAGATGTCCGCTATGAATGTTGAACTACTTGTCGCGGTGCCTTGAATGTTGTCTGCTGTGAACACTTAGTGTTTGCTTTGTTGTTGTTCGTTGTGGAGTGTGCATCCGTTGTTGATGTACATCCGATGTGGACTGTTCATCATCTATCGACTTGGTCATTCACCGTGTGTGATTGTTCAACCGCTTTGGGCACTTAGACTTCATTCTTCATCCGCTGCATCTTCTTGTTCATCCGTTATGGGCAGGTCTTCATCCGCTATAAACACTTAGCAAAAATTCCCTTTTATCTACAAATCTGAAAAGGAAAATTAAACTTGATTACTGTTTGATATGAATGTTAGTTAATAGTTATCTGAATGTTAGAACACATTATGTTTGATTATGGCAAGCATTATCCTTTTAATCAACTTGTTGAGTCCAACAATACTCCCCCTAAGGATGATGTTGCTAATCTTTGATGCTTGCTTGTTAATATTTTGTTTGTTAGTGATAATGTGTTTGATTATGTTTGATTTTGAATGATTGTATGATTTCACTTATAATGATGGATTAGTTTATTTACATGAATGATTGCTTGATTGCATGTTTAATTGATTATGTATGATTGGTTGATTCCATGATCTACTGATTACACATGTGTAATCAAACTGCTTTGAATGTTATGGTTCATATGTTTGCTTGTATGAACTTGCTTCTTGTATGAATGTTATTCTATTTCATTATATGTATGTTATTAATGAATGAATTGATATTCTGATGTGTTTGTTATGTCTGTTATGTATGGTTATATGTTTTGTTTGTTTGAATGGTTAGACATGTATGATTGTTGTCTTGACTATTTGTTTGTTAGTGAACCTTTAAGAATGAGATGGACTAGCTTCATCTACTCTCTTTTGCACCTCAGAGGTAGCTTTGAGAGACTCCTCAACATCTTTCTCAGTGATCTTGTCTTTCTCAGATTCCTTCACTTGATTAGGTAATGGTGTAATCTTCAGGGCCTTAAGGTAGTTCACAATGTGCTCAGTGAAGTACTGAACTTCACTCTTCTGATCATCTTACTTAAAGGTGATTGGAAGTTGCACCATCTGCTCCAGGGTGGTCTGATCTAGACTTTGAATTTCAATATTGCTAACCAGAGTGGTTACAACATGATCACACTTGAGTACTTCCAGATTGTTGTTCTGAGATCCTTAGGCTTGTGATTCCTTCATTGTGTGTCAGTAATTGCTGATGTGTTTCTAATCTTTGCTTTAAAGCAGCATTCACATACACTATGCCTAGTTTCCTCAGCATGTGTATAAAATAACAACAATCACCCTTGCATAGTATATCTTTGATTGTAGGGAATGACTTTGTCTTTAGAAATGACACATAAGATGGATGGAGAAGTTTGATCTCAACAAGATCAAACAATCTGATGTCTGCTGCTTCCTTTCCTTCTAATTTCCTCTCCAATACCATTTCAAAATGGTTTTCATCATAATATCATCTTATGGTTTGGTGGTTGTATTGATTACCATCAATCTTCTTCATGATTAGCTTTATATTTGATGGCCTCAAAGGATATCCAACTCTTTCTATAAGTGCACTGTCTATATACTCTGTTTGTTCTTCACATGGTTGTTTCTATTTGCCAGCTAATTGTTGTTCTCTTCTAAGCTTGGCAATGTGAAGTTTGTCTTCTCTGTCAGCCTTTAGTTTCATCTCATGATGTTGTTTGTTCATATATGATCTCATGATATGGAAAAAATTAGCACCTCTAGGATTGTTTGTATGGTTGACCATTCTCAACTGCATTAAATCCAATCTGTCCTTATAAGTCAATGATCCCAGTTGAGATATGTATGATAAGTATTGGACAAGTCCAGATATTCTCTTGATCAGCACTGCATCCTATATCTCGTCATACTTCCATGCTACAATCTTTCATTCATTAGCAGATGTTGTAAGTGTTATCCTATCATAGAGCTTCACAAAATTTGTGTTCTCATTAATCATCTCCCTTACTTCATTTCCTTATGGCCATAGCTTGTGAGGCATGAACTTCCTAGGCTCTTCTATAGGATGAAGCTTAGGTGGAGCTTGATAATAGGTAGATAGAGATGCTGCTGGATGTGGTCTAACAACTTGAGGCTTTAAGGCACTTGCCAGCATGTTCTTGTAAATGCTCCTAGCCATCTCTTTCATCCAAGATAATGATTATCCAGCATAAGATTGATAAGGCATCCTTGTGTGACTCAACTAGATTTTCACCCGGGAGTATGTCATCTTTTCTATCTGAGGATCCTTTTGCAAGTTCTTCTGAAACTCTTGTTGATCTTTTATCTCTTTGTACCTTCTATATGTTTGCTCAGTCTCATTCTTCATTACTTCTTGAAAGTCCTTGAGCAAGTCATTAACCTTAGATAGGTTAAGGTGCATAAATGTATCATAAGGAAAACGTCTGGATGCTAGCTATATTCCCATAAGAGTCTCTGGATCATCTAGGAATAAGTCTTGCATGTTCTTAATCTCCTTTTTCATCCTTATCTTCTTCTTCTTCATTAGAATCAATCAAAATGATGATTGGCTCTTGTTGTTGATCAAGAGATTGATCAATTTCTTCTTCTTCTAAATTAGCAGCCTCAGATTCTTTCTTTTTGCACTCATCTTCATTAATTAGTTCTGCTTTGACATTTAGAAGCTTAAAACGTAGAGACTCAGGTTTTTCTTGTTCTTGTACCTTTTGTTTGCCTTTCCTCAATGAAGCAAGGTACAGTCTCTCTCTTTTTCTTTCATATGTTTTCAAAGAAGGCTGTGATGATGATGATGCTTGATCTTTGGATGTTTCTGTTTGCACTTTTAGTGATTTAGCAAACTGTCTGATCAATTCCTTTTGCTTCTCAGATAAAGGGTTTACAGGAATGATGCTTGTTTTAGTTTGCTGGATGTCTGGTGTATGGAAGTGTTGTCTTAGAATGGGTGAATAGTGAATGTTCTCAAATGGATTAGCTTCACCAAACAGCTGATCCATTAAGTATGTCTCCTCAGGGATGATGATTGCTTGTTCAGTTTCCCTTGTGCTTGTTTCTTTAATAGGAGACATTGCCTGATCAAAGAATTCTTCACTCAATGCTTGTTCTTGACCTTCTAAATGTTCTTCCATATTTAGCTGTTTGTCTACATGCTCCAATTCTCTATTTAATCTCTTAACTTCTTCATTTTGATTAGAGATTATCTTCTTTAGCTCATCAATCTCATTGTCTTTACTATCTATCTGCTCAATTAAGTATGCAATATCAAGTCTTGCCTACTCAAATCTTGATCTTCCACCTTCAGCTCTACCTTTGATTGTTCAAGTTGTTGTTCCAAAAATTGAACAATCAACTTTTGAGCCTTTTGATCTGTTGTGAGCTTCTTTATCTCTTCATCTTTGTTCTTGAGCTTTTCTTTCAACTTTTTGGCTCTGTTGTTTGATTTTTCTATCAACTTGTTTTACTCAGTGAATAAGAACACCTTCGATTACTCAATTTCTTCTTCAGTTGGGATATCACTTGCTTGTTCTTCAGTCTTAATTTGCTTAACATGAGCACTTTGTTCTTCTTGCTTAGACTCATGCATAGATGATATTCCAACCTCTTCATGATGAGTAGCTTGCTTAGCCATGGTAGCATCAATATCTCTTAAGAGAGATAAAAGTGTTTGTTGATCTGATAGATAAGGGCTATGAGGTGGAGAAGGGATGTGATGCTCAAAATTAAAATGTTCTTGCTCTTGTACTTCTTGTGCTTGTTCTTGCTCTTGAATGATTTTTTCTGGTTTAGGCTAAATTACAGGCACTGGTTGAATGATAGGATGTTGGCGAATCACATTTTGGAAGAGCATGTGTGGTTCACATTGACCATGAATCCTCATAAATACTTCAGGTATAGGCAGATCTTGTGAGGTGTCACAACAACTTCCTCACCTTGGTATAAACTAGATTTAATCCTGTTGAACACATGTTTATTTAAGTGAATAGGCTCAAATACAACACCTTCCCTTGGGATATTTGGCAAAAGGTCATCAATGATCTTCTGAAGGAATCTAGCATACATCTGAAACTTATTCCTCACTTCAGTAAGATTGTAGATCATTCTATTTTGCATTTGAGCAGCAAAGTTAAAAGGTCTCCTTGATATAATACTAGCAACAGCAGATGAGCTCCTTAAAGATGTTGCATCCTAACGAGTCTTTCTGACTGTCATAGTCTTCTGATATGTGTGCATAAGGAATCTGAATTGGGCACATATATAAGACTTCTTGATCTGCTTTCTGTCAATGGTACCAGTGTAGCCTATCTGTCTAAACACATGGAGAACATAGTTTTCATCAAATTCTACTGGACCTTGAGCATCCTCATCTCCAAGTTGTAAAACTCTTCTGATCACTTCTTTAGTGATAGTGATCTGCTGATCATAGATGGTAGACACCACTACTTGTTGACCTGGATCTTGCTCCAGATGAGCATGGGTCCAAAACTGGACAATATGATCTTTTATAATCTCAGGTCTAGCTGTCATAGCATGTACAAGCCTGGTTTGTCTGATGGCTTTTATAATGTCTCTGTAATTCTCACCCATTGGTGAATCAGGGTTGAGATATGCACAAAGATTGTGATCTCTGACAAACACAAGGTTTGCCATATCTGCAAATAAGAACAGTATGTTAGTAATTTGAATAATTGTAATGCATGATGTTAATAGGATGAAATTTTGATTATGTGTTCGCTGGTCATTGTGTATGATATGAAATGATGAATCATGTATGTTGAACACATTATTTATGTCAAAGTGTTTGATAGTTGTAATTGCCATTTTGAACAGTTTAACATTTAAGAAGTCAATTTTGGTCAATTTTGCGATTGCAAATCTTACTGATTTCAAGTTGCTTTGATCAAAATTTATTTGGATCATGTTTGATTCATAACAATGAGTTAGTTTGTTCAAGTCACACAATGGTTCTACCTCATATCAGATTGTTTAAAGAAACTCAGTTGACTTTTAGAGTCAAAGTAGTTCATTTAATGCACATTAAATGTATATGCATTTAATGCTGTTATGTTTAATGTCATGCCAAATTAACTGCTTTTACATGTTTGTGATTGACTTTTGAACATGTTTACTATGTTATATCACATTTCAAATCATTTTCAACATTTTCAAAGATCAACAGCCAATTTTGAATGATTTTTTACTTAAACACATTGACTGTTCATGAGTTCGATGAACACTAATCAAAATTCATCATATAAATAGGTCTAATACATGAGATAATGGTTATTAAACATGTATTCAATCTATGATTTCACTAATAACACCAAATGATTTCATATTGTCTTCGGTTCATGATTTGACTTAGGGTTTAACAATGTTTGAATCAAAGATTGAACAACTCAATGATTTGATGATTTTTAATGATTAGAGAGATTTTGTTATAGCTATTTGAATGAATGTTAGTAATGAAATCAAGCAGATATCGGGTTTTGAATGATCAGAGGTTTATCGCACTGTAGCAAGGTTTAGAATTTTGATTTTGCCTCGCACACTCGTGATGAATGTTAAAATGACAAGTGTTGATCTATATATACAACAGACAAAATGAATATGTCCGCTGTGTATATAGTCTGTATGTACGCTGTTTAAACAATTTAAACTTAAAAATTAATTTTAAGTCATGCGTTGTGAGTAACACATGCGCTGTGTGAATAGTGTGTCCGTTATACAATCTTTTAGTTGTACGTTATGGACCCTTGAATGTTTTTCTGTGTTCATAGCGGATGACCATTTGGTCATGCGCCGTGCACACTTGTGTGAAATGAAAATTCACAACTGATGACTAAAAGTCATACGCTGTGTGTTTGACCACTGTTCACAAAGCGTAAGAACATTTGTTCATGCACTGTGTATACTTGATTGATTATTTGGTTGTTCACAGTGGATGAAAAATTTGTCATGCGCTGTGTACACTTTGATTATTTATGATATGTACACACCAGATGACTTATTGTCATGCGCTGTGAACACTTGTGTGATTGTGTACAACGTATGCTTACTTGTGTACATACGTTGTGTACACTTGCACTGTTTCAACAATGGATGACCAAAATTAGTCATGCGCTGTGAAAATTTACTGTATTCATAATGGATACTTTATTAACATCATGCGTTGTGAACACATATATGTTCATTCATGCATAGCTTATGCATGTTTGTTTGTCCGCTATAAACACTTAATGTATTTTGCATGTTTATTGTTTAATTGTATCTATGGTGCATGTATGTTTGTTTGTCCGCTTTGTCTACAGTTGACAAAAGCTAAAATGTCACACCCCGAAAGGCGCATCGGAAGGGCACGCGTGTGTCAGAGATAACAGAAGTTTGATTATTTTCCAATAATTATTAAGCAGCAAATCATGGATACCACAATAATACATTGATATAAAAATATCATTTCATCGTTACCATAAGAAGTCTTAAATTTAAAACGTAAACAGTAATATCATAACATTGTTTAAAAATTATAACATGAAGTTTTAATCGGCAGTGGAATTTGGTCCCAAAAGTGTATCCATATTTGATTAGTTTGTCGTTAAAACCCTTTTTCATTCCCATGCATGCCTAATTACCCGAAAAACATGCCCAAAAGTTTATCAGCAAAAAGCTGGTGAATTCACAGGTTTATATAAAAAGCTTATCATAATTCCCTTTTATATAAGATATGATTATCCCGGAATCAACCCCTGGATCGTCAAGTACTAGCTAGGTCAACCGACTATGACGCAATGTTTAAATTCCTTTCAACATATATTCCCTCCGTACCAGACTGATGCGACCGATCTCAAGGGGCGGTTGTCAAACCTAATAGATCTAGCAATATATCCTGTGACCCTCCCAGGGTTAATGATTATGGCCGAGGGCAGTAGTGCACAAATAATAAAACAACTCAAGGTCATCATAAAGATCATACAGTTATTTCATAATTAAATCATATCATATACAAAATGTTTATAGCATGCTTTACCCCTAAAATAATTAAATACAATCGTTATTTAAAATAGGGGCTGTGAAAACTCATCTTCAAACACGTCAAATATGATCTAGCAAAATCGAGCCTGGGAATACAAACAGCAAATTGACGCCCTAACCACAAAGGACCTATTAACTGTCAAGTAATAAGTCTACCACGTAAGTTGTTCACCCAATTTACTAGACTTGTCATGAAATCCATTTTTAAACGACCTGTCGGTGAATTTCGCTTTGGTTAAATAATTAATATTATAAGTGACAGTTATTTGTTTACTATAAACAATTTAACTCTTAAATGATAATCACATATCACACACACAAAATAAACACATAAAAATATATAAAAACATGACCATAAAAATTACTAAGTTATGCATTAAATAAATAAATAAATAAATAAAAACACAATAATTCATAATAACATTTTATCTAAGATTAAAAATAAATACATATTCATAGTCTTGTTCTTGTTAAGAAAATTATTTCTTGTTTTTATTAACTTTTTATAAAATATTACTTTATTTAATATAAATCAACATTGAGCAATCTTTTTAACAAATAATATGTTTTTCAGTAGTAAAACATGTATTAAGTTGTCTTCATGACAAGTTTTATTATAAAAATATGTTCCTTTATATTTAACCCAAATTTCACCCCGTATACGGTGATTTTTAACCCGAAACCGCTCGGTTTTACACGCGTAAACCGTACATCAACCCATGTATACCTTATGACCATTATAAATGTTTTTAAATGACTCTTTTATACCAAAAAAATTATGAAATTTTCTTGATAAAAATAAGTTTCAAAATAGTCCAATATTTTTAACCTGAAATTATCGGTTTTTAGCTTTTTCGAGCGTATAAAATCAACACGGATGACCATGCTTGTTAAGGATTTGTTATATACTTAAAAACATAATTTTTTAACTTAAGATTCAATATTATTTTCTTTCCAAAACCTGACTTGTGCAAAAACACTTATTTTAGACCTGAAAACCCCGTTTTTAACGTGTTTTTAAACGTAAAATGTTTACGTGATTAAACCCAATCATCAAAACCTTTATTTTCAGTAAGATTACTTACTTTTAACTTATATTTAACATGTTTTAAACTTATTTTTCCATATTTACAAAGATCCTTGTCTTGATGATAATTAAATTTTGTGAAATCATTACTAGTGGTCATGTCCCATCTATACTTGATTACAATTTTTTCTAACTTGTTTTTATCTTTTCTTTTAGTCAAAAAATGAATAAAATCTCAAAGTTTCTAGATCATGATCACCAAATACATGGATCATTTCAATCATCTCCAAACCCATAAGTTAGGAACAAATCAAGATTAAAAGTGCCAATCATACATACATACATATATACGAATTATACATACATATATCATCCAAATTATATATTTTATCCTGTGTTCTTAGTTTTCATTTTAACAAAACACACTTTATAAACCAAAAGATTTCAGATCATGATCACCATCATTCATGGATCATCTCAATCATTTATGAAATCCAAAAGCAAGATGAGCTCAAGAACATCATACACGTATACATTCATGTATCACCTATTTTCATAATTTTTGATAAACTCTTTTGAAGATGGGTTTCTTATGATATTCATAAACACAAATTAAAGCTTGATCATCATGCATGTCAAAATCAAACATAAATGTAAATGAATTTCCAAAATCATCAACATCAAACACACATACACACATACATGGTTCACATACACACACATAAACATCCTTTTACAACCTATTTTGTTGAGTAAAAACCATTGTTGGAACCTTGGATTTCAAGAAAATATAGTTTTTGGTGAACAAAATTTTCAGCAATCATTCATTTGTCATGTTGCAAGAGGTTTTTAAAGAAAACAAAACTTACCCAAAGATGAATAATTTAAGAAATATGGATGATATCTTCTCATTGGAGTTGGAATTATATAATTTCTTGCACCAAACTCACTAAGGGATCCTTCAAATAAGATGTTTGATGCTTGAAAAAATATAATATGATAAAAATTTAGAAGAGGTGAGGGTGTTATGGTGGTGGTTTCGGCTAAGGATGGAGAGAGGGAGAAGAGAGAGTGTTTTAGTGAGAGAAAAGATGTGTGTAGGTGAAATGGATGAATGGTAAAGCTGGAGTGTAATGTTGGTCTTATAGGGAATGATTAAGTGTGGTTAATGTTAGTTAATCATGAGACTATATTAAATGTTTGGCTGGTGGATCTCTAAGTGGGATGCCACCCGCTGTAAGGCGGGTGTCGGTCTCGATGAAAATTTTCTATAAAATTAAAATATTAATTTGAAGCTTTTCAAGGGTTCACAACATTAATAATAATGATCAATAGTTAAAATAATAATTTCTACATGGTGTAACACAACCTGCAATAGACCGTATATTGCATCAAGGCAATATTTAAAAAGTCTAAATTTTACGCAATTAAGCTTAATAATAATAATTATTATTATTCTTGACTAATAATAATTTCACTTAGGATACCATAATTTATAAAAATTAAAATATATTGACCATATTTAATTAACCTAGTTGTCACCAACACTCGTTAAAAGCTTTTATCGCAGAGCGACTCGGTAATTCTCAAAATTACCTATTATAAAAATTTTGCACAAAGGGGCTTTGCTAGACCTTAGATGACCATAATTATCAAAAAATTAAGTCTTATAAAGCATTCAATTAATTTAGCACATTTTATTAACATACAGATATTAACCTATAAACACAGGATGTCACAGTCTCCCCTCGTTTAGGAAATTTAGCCCCGAAATTTAAGTTCGAGCTCCAGATTCTGATCTAGACGGAAAGTGGTGAGGGTATTTGTGCTTCATTTGGTCCTGTTATTCCCAAGTGAAGTCAAGACCAAGCTTAGAGTTCCATTAACATTCACCAACTTAACCCGACTCCTTCTGAGTTGCACTCTCCAGTCCATAATTTCGACCGGTTTCTCGGTAAATTCAGTTTGTCATCGATACAAACTTCTTCAAATCGGACAACCAAAGCTTCATCATCAAGACACTTCTTCAGATTTGATACATGGATCACATCATGTACCCCACTAAGCTCACGAGGTAGCTTGAGTTGATATGCAACAGGACCAACTCGCGCCACTATCTCAAATGGTCCGATATAACGAGGGCTAAGCTTTCCTTTCTTTCCAAACTAAAAAAGTCCTTTCCAAGGCCAGACCTTTAGATAAACTCCACCTCTAGCCTGGAATTCCAATGGTTTCCTTTGATTATCCGCATAACTCTTTTGCTGACTCGCAGCGGCTTCTAACCTCTTTCTGATTTGAAGAATCTTTTCCGTAGTCTCTTGGATAATCTCAGGTCCAGTTAGTTACTTCTCTCCAACTTCTGCCTAGTAAAGCGGTGAGCAACACTTTCTTCTATATAAATCTTCAAATGGAGTAGCTTTGATACTACTGTGATAACTGTTGTTGAAGGAAAACTCAACTAAAGATAGATGAGTATCCTAATTTTTTCCAAAGTCAATCACACAAGCTCGTAGCAAATCTTCCAATGTTTGAATAGTCATTTCAATTTGACCATCTGTTTACGGATGGTAGGCAGTACTCATGTCCAAACGAGTACCCAAAGCTTGGTGTAAGGATTGCAAGAACCTCAAGGTTAGATGATTGTCTCTGTCAGAGATTATCGAGATTGATACTCCATGACGAGATACCACCTGCTTGAGGTAGATTTCTGTTAGCTTTCCATCCAATCTGTTTCCTTAATGGGTAGGAAATGAGCAGACTTAGTCAGTGTATCGATTATTACCCAAATAGTGTCATGACCACTTGATGTTCGGGGTAACATCATGACAAAGTCCATTGCTATCCGTTCCCATTTCAATTGAGGAATCTCTGGTTGTTGAAGAAGTCTTGATGGCTTTGGATATTCCACCTTCACTCTAGAGTAGGCCGAACACTTGCCCACATAAGTGGCTATCTCACCCTTTATATTGGTGCACTAATAATGTTCCTTCACATCCTTGTACATCTTATCCGAACCAGGGTGAATTGAATACTTGGATTTATGAGCTTCATCCAAAATCAGTTCACGTAAGTTTTGAAAACGTGGAACCTAGATTCCGTCCTTGAAGCACATCACATTATTGGATTTAGGAACTAGCTCCTTGACCATGCCTTTCAAACCTTCATTCTCCAAATTTTCCTCTTTCAGAGCTTCAACTTGAGCATCTCGGATTTGAGTATCAAGACCCGAATGAATAGTCAGCTCCAAAGCATGAACATGCTTAAGCTTATCATTCTCCTTCTTGCTCAATGCATCGGCCATAATGTTAGCCTTGCCCGGATGATAGCGGATCTCATAATCATAATCATTTAGCAACTCTACCCGTCGGTTTTGCCTCATGTTAAGATCCTTTTGATTTAAGAAATGCTGAAGACTCTTATGGTCCGTGTAAATAAAACACTTCATACCGTATTGGTAATGCCTCCAAATCTTGAATGCAAAAACCACTACTCCCTACTTTAAGTCATGAGTGGTGTAGTTCTTTTCATGCACCTTTAATTTTCTAGATGCATAGGCTATGACCATATCTTTCTGCATCAACACACAACAAAGACCTAAACGGGACGCATCATGGTACACAACGAACCCTTCTGCCCCTTTAGGAGGAGATAGAACAGGAGCACTATATAACTTCTGCTTCAGCAACTTAAAAGCTGCCTCATGCTTATCAGTCTAGTCATACTTCCTATCCTTTTGAGTCAATAGCGTCAATAGTTGAGCTATCTTTGAGAAATTCTCAATGAATCTTCGATAATAACCTGCCAATCCAAGAACTGACGCACCTCGATCGGAGACTTGGGTGCCTCCCAGTTCTTGATTTCTTTAATCTTTGTTGGGTCCACATGTATGCCTTTCTCATTAATGTCATGTCCGAGAAAATGAACCTCTCAAATCCAAAACTCCTAGTTCGAGAACTTTACATACAGTTTCTCTTTCCTTAACGTCTCCAGGATGATCTTCAGATGTTGTTCATGATCTTCCTTGGTTCTTGAATAGACTAGTATATCATCAATGAATACTATTACAAACTTATCTAAGTAAGGTTTGCATACTCTATTCATAAGATCCATGAACACAACAGGCGCATTTGTCAGACCAAATGGCATAACCAGAAACTTGTAATAGCCGTAACGTGTTCTGAATGCTATTTTTGGAACATCTTCCTCGGCTATTAACAGCTAATGATAACCCGATCGCAGATCAATCTTTGAGTATAAACTAGATCCTTGAAGCTGATCAAACAGTTCATCGATTCTTGGTAATAGGTATCGATTCTTGATAGTGAGTTATTTCAACTCCCGATAATCGATGCACATTCTAAATGTCCCATCTTTCTTTTTGACAAATAAGACTTATGCTCCCCATGGCGAGAAGCTTGGTCTTATAAATCCTTTATCCAACAGTTCTTCTAATTGCTTAGACAATTCTTGCATCTCCGAAGGCGCTAATCGATATGGTGATCGGGCAATAAGAGCAGCCCCTAGTACCAAATCGATTCGGAATTCAATTTGTCTTGATGGGGGTAACCCAGGCAGGTCATCAGGGAAAACATCTGGATAGTCTCGCACTATCAGTATATCTTCGAGCTTTCGCTCCTCATTCTTAGTATCCACAGCCTTGGCAAGAAATGCCGGATACCCTTCATGTAGATACTTGTAAGCCTTTATTACATTGACAATCTTCAGGTAGGCTTCCCTTTGTCACCTTGAATAGTCAAAGTTGCACCACTTGGAATAGGGAGACGAATAATCTTCTCGTAGCACACCATCTCTACATGATGCTTTGACAACCAATCCATGCCCACGATGATATCAAAACTACCAAGCATAATGGGTAGGAGGTCGATGCTAAAAGAATGACCTTCTAATTGCATAGTTCACCCTCTAACTACATCAAATGCTTCAATTATCTTTCTGTTGGCTAGCTAGATAATGTATTTCTTACCTAATTTACTAGATCTAAGGCCAGACTATGGTTCAAAGTTCTTTGACCAAAAACTCATATCGGCTCTAGTACTAAATAATATAGATACGAAATGGTTGTTGACAAGGAAGGTACCAGTGACGGCGGATGGTTCCTATCTTGCCACGTTGGCATTCATCTCAAATGCCTTGCCCCTTGCACTTGATCCTTTCAGCTTGGGGCAGTCCATCTTGTAATGACCTTTGGCTCCACATTCAAAACATCCTCTCCTGTTTCTCTTGGGCTTTTCAATCAACCTCACTCGGCAAATCTAGGCTTGATGTCCATACTTGTTACACCTCGAACATACATTCATATTGTTGTTACCACAATGATGAATATTACACTTGCTACACCTCGGCTGTATGCCCACTCAGTTCTTGAAATTTCTAGTCGACTTCCACTTATTCTCCACATGCCTCTTATCAGACTCCATAACCTTCCTTTCATTCTCTATGGGCTTCTTACCAGTATCGCCTTTCTTAACCAGCACACCTCTTCGAATAGCATCATTAGTCAATGAATTAGCTAACACCACTACACTCTGCATTGTAGTTGGGTTTGATGTTGTAACCATGCCTTTGATCTAGGGTGCCAATCCCCAAATGTATCTCTCAATCCTGATGTAGTCTCGTGTAACCATCCGGGGTACAAGTCTTGCCAGATCATTAAACCTGGAAGTATAGGCTCTAACTTCCGCACCTTCCATAGCCAGGTTCCAAAACTCAGTTTCAATTTTCTGTAGCTCATTACGAGGACAATACTCCTTAAGCAACATGTCCTTTAACTGGTTTCGGGGGAGACCAAACGTAACTTCGACTCCAAGATTCTGAACATGCGAATTCCACCAGCTTAAAGCTTCATCTTGAATTGAACATGTGGTATACTTCACTCGCTGATCAATAGAACAGTTGTTGATTGCAATCACGAATTCCATCTTCTCTATCCATCTAATAATGTCAAGAGGACCTTCAGCTCCCGTAAAGATTCGTGGATTACAAGCTTGGAATGTCTTATAAGTACAACCCTGAGCTTGACTCCTACAGGGATTACCAATGGAAGTGCCTCCACTGGAACCACCCATGGTACCACGTCCTCTACCACGCCCAGCATTGGCGTCATGATGCTCTAGTACAGAGTTGACATGTTGGGATATCAATTGTGCTAACTCTTCAGCAGTGGTAGGTAAACCAGTACTTCTGGTACTAGAGGTATTTCACGTGTTAGGTGCCATTGATTTAATTCTTTTATGTATTAAACAGAAGAGAATAAACAACATACATGAAATAATATCAAAATGCATAATAGTAATAGATATACAATCACAACATTTCGATAATCAAGACATTCATTAAAATCATCATAATGGTTTAATGAGAGAGAGATAATCAGTACATAATACATGTCCAAGAAACTACACAAAAGAGATGTTACAGTAGCATTAACATCCTACCAAAATAGTTGTTTCAATATCCAAATACTAATATATCAAAGATCCAACAAATCTAATGAGAGAATCGTGCCATCACATCGGTACGCACCACCACAGAAGCAATCATAATGCAAACTGTCGCCAATCCTAACGCTGACTCCACACGCTCCTCGTTAACTGTCATCTCCTGCTGTGCTGCTACCAATCCAGCCTCTGCAGCCTCCACCTTCAGCTCTGCCATCTCTAGCTTCTTCTTTGTCTCTGCCAGTCCCAACTCCAAATCACAAATCTTGAAATGCAGATGGTTCAGGATGTTATTCTCAATCACCTTGTCTTCCTCAAAGGACATCACCCTCTCATCCATCCTTATGTCATCTTACTCATTACTCCTACCTTGCCTTTAAAGGATGAAATCTGGTGCTCATAGTGAATGCATCGGCTAGCCAGGGTAACTAGGGTGCGATCTACAGGCTCATCTATTAGTGGTAGGTCTCGACATGTTAAGGATCACTCACCAAACTCAAACGTAGAGGTACACCACCCTCATCAGCCCACTCCTATAAAAGTCTGGTAAACAAATCCCACTGTCCGTCTTGCACTCTAGCCCTCTTGGTCTCAACCTCCTCTGGTGTCTCTCTAGTAGTCTCATCAGTCACCATCTTCGCATTCCTCTTCTTCTTCCTAGAGTAAACAAATCGAACCTCAGGGACATGCTCAGGAATGTCAGGAACAAGCTCATCACTAACAGGTGCTGTCTGACTAGGCACCAAGGGCAGGAGGAATCTCATCATCAGATGCCTAAATCCAGCCATTCCCGTACTCGGAAGTAGGTTCCCATCTAGGTTCAAATGGGTAGTGATAAATCTCCAAGGGTGTAAGAGGGGGAAGAGAGAACATAGGATCCTCGTAATCACTATTGGAGTCATGGATCAGAATGAACGGGGTCCGAGAAGACATCTTTAACACAAGAATATCCATACTAAATATCTATCTAAAGACATCTATGCTTATCTTATATGAATAATCATATATTAAATAATCAGCATTTTAATGCGTGCACAATGAGAAATATTTTTGGAAATGAAAATGTTCTAACTTAAACTCATGTTTTTTGGTTATAGCCTAGATTTTAGAAAAATATTTTTCTAATTTGCTATAACCATTGGCTCTTATACCAACTTCTCTCACACCCCGAAAGGCGCACCAGAAGGGCACGCGTGTGACGGAGATAACGGAAGTTAGATTATTTTCAACAATTATAAAGCAAACAAATCATGGATACCATAATAATACATTAATATAAAAATGTCATTACATCGTTATGATAAGAAGTCTTAAATTTAAAATGTAAACAGTAATATCATGACATTGTTTAAAAATTATAACATGAAGTTTTAATCGGCAGCGGAATTTGGTCCCAAAAATGTATCTATATTTGATTAGTTTGTCGTTAAAACCCTTTTCATTCTCATGCATGCCTAAATACATGAAAAACATGCCCAAAAGTTTATTAGCAAAAAACTGATGAGTTCACAAGTTTATATAAAAAGGTTACGAGAATTTCCTTTTATATAAGATATGATTATCTCGGAATCAACCCCTTGATCGTCAAGGACTAGCTAGGTCCACTGACTATGATCGCAACCAAGAGCTCCATAATCAAACCAAGACACAATGTCCCTCAAATTCCTTTAAACATATATTCCCTCCGTACCATACCGGTGCGACCGATCCCGATGGGTGGTTGTCAAACCCAATAGATCTACTAATATATCCTGTGACCCTCCCAGGGTTAATGATTACGGCCGAGGGAAGTCGTGCATAAATAATAAAACATCTCAATGCCGTCACAAATATCACACAGTTATTCCATAATTAAATCATATCATATACAAAATATTTATAGCATGCTTTTCCCCCAAAAATAATTAAATACAATCGTTATCTAAAATAGGGGCTGTGAAAACTCACCTTCAAATGCGTCAAATATGGTCTAGCAAAATCGAGCCCAGGAATAAAAACAACCAATTAACGACCTAAACACAAAGGACCTATTAGTTATCAAGTAATAAGTCTACCACGCAAGTTGTTCACCCAACTTACTAGATTTTTCATGAAATCCATTTTTAGACGACCCAAACTTAAGTGACAAATATTTATTTACTAATGTTGGACTATTTGAAGATGATACTTACCAAAAATTAAGTGGTGAATCTCATGATGATTACCAAAACCGACATGGTGAAACTATGCTGAAAATATGATCAAAACGAAGAAAATTGACCGAAGTCAAACTTGGTCAACCGTGGTCAAAGTCAACAGTCAACATTAGCTGTCGTCCTGAATGACGTCAGCACCTGGCAGTCACGCATCAGTAATAGAGAATTTTTTAGAATTAGGGTAATATTTGTGTAATCAATAGGGCTTAAATGTAATTTTGTTCATTTATGTAAAGAGTATAAATAGACTAAGTTAGTCATTTTATACTCTAATCATTGCTAAGCATTGTAAGCACTAATAATATCAAACAAGAGAGAATTAGTCTAGTGAGAGAAACAATCAGGTTGAGTGTGTGTGAGAGAGAATTTTCTTAGAAACTCCCTTTGTAATCTCCTAGCATCATCATCCATATGAATGAATGAAATTTTTATGAATATGTGTTCTAGAATTGTTCATCATTCATTCATCATCATACACTAAATCTTGTATAGATCTTCACTTGATATCATCAACATGTCTGCGATATTCCGCATCACAGATCTGATAAACGACAACAATATGATTGCGATATTCGATCCCACGAATATTGATTTTTTCACAGTTGGTATCAGAGCCTTGGCTCCTTGTTTTTCAATTTTTTCTCAAAAATTTGAACCACAAGTTTGATATGCAAATTATTGTTGTTTTTTTGATGAAATCAATCTACCATTAGCTTATATTTGTTATTTCATGAAGATCTGCAAGTCTTCACATTAATTGAAGTTCATTTGAGCCATCAATTTGAAGATTTAAGCAAACTTGTTCTTCAAGTCTTCAAATGCTCATAAACATGAAATTTTGATTTTGTTGTTGTTTGATCGAATTTAAGCTTCTAACAACTTTAGTTTGTGATAACTAACATATCTCCAAAGTTTCATATCAATTGAACATCCACAACTCTTGAATTTGAAGATTTTTGAAAATTTTATGTTCTTGAGAAAAGTTCACTGTTCTTGAGGAAAAATCATCAAAAATCATGAATCTGATGTGGTTTAGCTGAAATTAAT
Organism: Flaveria sonorensis; assembly: GCA_025506505.1. Classification (NCBI taxonomy): domain Eukaryota; kingdom Viridiplantae; phylum Streptophyta; class Magnoliopsida; order Asterales; family Asteraceae; genus Flaveria; species Flaveria sonorensis. The sequence continues at coordinate 22,145,611 of CM046427.1, read as the reverse complement.
AGTGGTTTTAGCTTAGAAACATCAAATCTAAGGTTCGTTTATCATTTTCAACAACCAAGTCATCCGTTTTTTGAACATTTGATTCTTATATCTAGATTTTTGTTCTTCATTGTGTTCTTCATGTGTTCATCATCTAAATCCAAGTTTAGGTGATGATTATATGAAATTAATTGTTGTTTTAGCTTAGAATCACTTATCTATAGCTGTTATAACATTTGATTTTATCAAATTCCATCTGAAATCCAAGAATTAAAAGTTTGTTCATTCAAGAACATGAAGTTTGACTTTTCAAAGTCAAACTATTTTGAAATCTCAAAAATCAGCCAAATCTATGATTTAATTCAGATTTTGATTCATTTGTTCATCATTTGATCATTTAACAATCACTCATATAACAATTTGTGTATATGCAAGTGAAATTCCATTCATAATCGAATTTTACAAAGTATTCAAATTACATCTTGAACTCTAAATTTTCTACCACGTGTTACATCCACAACTGATGTTTTAAATCCACAGATGATGTTTTAAATCCACAGCTGACAAACACTTCAAACATCCATTTTTGACCATGTCTTCACACCTGATGTGTTAAATTCCACAGCAGATAAAGACTATCGATCATCAAATTTTCTTAAGTGTTCATAGCTGATGAACAAATCATCCACAGCTGATGAACAAAACTTTCCACAGTTGATGTGTTAAGTTTCACAGCTCACACATCGGTCCAAAGTGGACATACACATCTGGTCCACAGGGGACATACTCATTGGTCCACGGCGGACTTACACATCTGTCCACAACGGTCGAGTAAAGAACAAGAACACACCAACTTAGTCCGCAGCGTATCAGTTGAATCAGTCATACAAAATAGGTCCACAACGGACACACTCAAATCAATCGATCAATAACGGACAAGTTGAATCAGACGTACAAAAAAGGTCCACAACGGACGTTCATCTGTCCACACCAGACGTTCATACGTCCACAGCGGACGTTCATACATCCATAGCGGACGTGTAAATTTGCAGCAGACAAGAACAAACACAAGGTCCACAGCGGACGTGTAGGTAAGTCCACCGTGGACACAACTGTCCACAACATACACAACTGTCCACATGGAGAAAACATTTAACAGCAGACACAACAGTCCACAGCAGACACAACAGTCCACAGCGGACACAACAGGTCCACAACGGACATTCATTTGTCCACAGCGGACGTGTAACTTCGCAGCAGACAGAAACAACGTCCACAGCGGACGTTGTACAAAACACAACAAATCACAGTGGATGTTATTTTCATTTTCACCCGCTTCAAAACACAACAACTCACAGCGGACGTGTAAAGAATATTCATATTGGACAAGTAAAAAGAGACCGCATACATACAGTGGACACACACATCAAACAGTCCACAGCAAACATTAAACACACAACTCGGTCCGTAGTACCCACAACGGACGAGTAAACATCAAAGCACCCACAGCGGACGAGTAAGAAAATCCACAGCGGACATAGATTCATCAATACACACACTTCATTCTCTCCACAGCGGACATAGAAATTTAATTTTGACTTTCTTCTTTGTCTTGACCGACATATATCCTCATAACAGAAGATTTTGATTGTTCTCGGAAGTTTTTGAACTAGAAAGAATTCCTTGTTCGGAAGCTTTTAAATTTGACAAACTTTTAAAGCTTGTTCTTGGAAGTTTTCAACTTGGCTAACTTTTATAAGCTGTTCTCGAAAGATTTGAGAACTTCCTTTTGACTTCCTGTTGATCAAGACATATATACTTCGGAAGAGTTGAGTTATTTTCAATCAAGTCACAAAATCATTTAAATTTTAACTTAGACGATCCAAATATTGTTACTTTTAAATTAAGCTAGATTAATCTTAGTCCAGCTTAACTAAATTGTAATTGAACTGAGTTAACTGTTTAATTAGGTTGATCTAATTAAATTGAGTTTCGACGTTCTTAGGATTCAATTAAATTTTAAAATTTGATTTCGTTTGAAACACAAAAACAATTGTTAAATCATTTTTGTTTTTAAACAAAATGGAAAATTTAACATCATTCACTAACATTCGTGTTTCAAGAAACCAAGCTATCTTTCTTCCTGCATGTAGAAAGAGGTTTCAAGAATTCAAACAAGGGAAATCAAGCTGCAACCAACCAAACAACAACAGTAAATCAAACAAAAGCTACAACCAACCAAACAACAGCAGCATATCAAACAATAACAGCAATTCATTGTTTGACAAGACAAATATTTAGTTGTACATCAGTCACATTGAGAAAGAACTGACGCATTTACATTCGTGTGATCTTGCAAACTCAAACAACACATTGTTTAATGATTTGATCAAATACAGGTCAGAGATGGACAATCTCAAAGAAATGATCAAGCACAAATCAAGACGTTGAATCAAGAAAACATCAGTTTAGCTCAAGAGATGAACCAGTTGCAAGACAAAATGGTTCAACAAGAAATCAAACTTGAAGAGTTAGCTGCTGAGCTTACAAAAGCCACAAATATCAACAACACCAACATTCCTCCATTTCCCAAAATTCTTGAAGACAAAAAGATCAATCTATGCTCATTAGCATGCATAGATGAAGTACAAGCATAACAGAAATATTGTAACAATCTAGCATACATGATAAAGGAGGAAAGAGCTTCACATGCAGAGGAACTACAAACTTCTGCTAATGACAAAGGCTGAAGTTAAAGCCAAAATATCAGAAACAAGTACAACCAAAACAATCAATAACTTGCAACATCACATTGAGCGTCTAAATCAAGCCATCAATATAGAAAAGGTTACAAATACAAAATTAAAGATACAACATAAAGCCTTTGAAGATAAAATCAATTCTCTTTTGAAGGATGTAAACAAACTCCTTGGAGAAAGATTTAGTCTTCAAGCTCAAGTTACAAGACTCATTGAGTCTCAAACAAAGACAAAAGCAGATCATGCATCAACAGAAGTTGAACATGAGAATTTAAAGCTGACTGTTAGCAAGTTGGAAAAACTACTTAATGCATAAAGAGATCAAAAGAAGAGTCTTGAAACTACATACCATGTTATTCCTCCTCCTTACAATGATAACTACAAAGAAATGCCAACTTCAATGACAAGTCCAGTCAAAGAAGATTCAAATATGCATGACCATCCTCCAACAGACACACCATTCACTATCACTCAAATCACTTCTCTTGAAACAATATCAAAGCTGTACCTCAAACCAGAATCACCACAGAATGAAACCTTTCATTCATGTGATGGTCAAGATGAAGATCCTGTAAGTGCTAAAAGTGATGAAGAAACCAACCAACCAAATAAAGCAACATTGACATGTACTAACCATGTCATTAAAGAAATCAATCCAAAACAAACACAACCACATAAATCCAAAGCAGCAAAGCCTGACAACAAACAAAAGGCTAAGGTTCTCTATGAGAAATTCAAACCAGCTAGATTTCTTGAACAAAAATTCACAAAGGCCGAACTGAAGGCAAAGATTAAGATGGAGTTAAAGAGCAAGCAGAAGCCTGAGGTACAAGAAATCAAAGACCAGGTCAAGAGGAAGAAAACTAAATCTAAAAGAAAGAAGAAAAATTAGACCAAGTCTTCTACACCTGATCCAAACCAACCATCAACCTCAAAAGCTACATTAGAAACTCTAAAACAACAACCAATTCTCTACAAGACATGCAATTCTGATTCACACAACAAGTCTGAGTGTAAAAACACTAAGAGTGATACATATATATGTCCTCACAAGAGAAAGCAAAAAAACAACCAAGACAAAAGGTTGTGAAGTTCCAATCAAACCCAACTTCATCATCCACGCCTAAGGAAAGAAGATCCAGACCTTCTCCTTACTGCTTAAATTGTGACCTGGAGAATCATACCACTTCAGAGTGTTCGTACAACACCTCTTCAACATCACAACACAGAAGAGGTCAAAGATCTTATCATCCATCAGAGTCGTACTCATGTAAGGCCCCGTTCCCGGGACGCTTACAACTGGACTGTGATAGCATAAAATATTTTAAAACATACATTACTTTTGCAGCGGAAATCAAAAACTTTTATTTATAATTAAAACATGCCATTTCATTACATTACATCATTCATTTACATAACAAAATACAATAACATGTCAAAATGTGGACGCCAGCCTCAGAACGCTCCTAGTAGCTTATGCATCCATGCCTGCAACTCCTCAGCATCAACAATATACCTGCCAACTATTATGCATATAAAAAGTCAGCGACACTAAGTGAGTTCTAGTTTTATAAATAAAATACTTTACTTTCGTTAAATCATGACCTTCACAATCGTACGCGATCACACATTATACGTACACATTATTAATATTTATTTATTATCTTCATCATCGTTCATTCGTTCGTTCATTACATCTTTTACCATTAATCAGATCCTGTCTCATGCAATACCCCCGACTCATGTCCGTAGAATGATTTTGTGCCGTGGCCTGTAAACAAACCCCCGACTCATGTCCGAAGACCAACACGGTACCGGGGTACGCGACAAGGATCCCGACTCTGTTTGCAACACCCCCGACTCGTGTCCGAAGACTGATACTGTGCTGGGGCCTGTAAACAAACCCCCGATTCATGTTCGAAGACCGACATAGTACCTGGGTGAGCATCACGACCTCATTCGGGTCAATCTCAAGGATTAGACCCCCATACGAGTCATTATTAGACCCCTTCGAGTTTATCTCAAGGATAGACTCCCTGTGTGCATCCTTCGGGTTAGATAAACCGCACATAGTTGAGGTGATGACAACATGGTTGTGCACCTCCATTCAATTTGCTTGCAAGACTTTCATTCATTCGTTACGTTCCACTTTTCATTATCATTATCTTTCACTTCGTTACATAATACTTTACTTTTATTCATACATCATACCACGTAAATTCATAACATAATACATAACGTATAATATAACATAATACATAGGCTTTGAAAACCGTTAAACAAAGAAAGATAACACATAACACACATACATCATAAACCTCATCACATCACCATGCATACATCAAGCATAATCCATCACATCACAACGGGACCTATCTCAAACATCTACCTCTTAAAACCCCTTAGAAAATCCTAAGTCCAAAATGAGGCACATAGAACATTTCAGGCGCATAAGCAAAAAAATTCTACGTATAAAATAGTCTGGGCGCATTAGCACTATGCAGGCGTATGAGCCCTGCTTAGGCGCATGGGCACTGCTTGGGCGCATGGCCAATGCTTAGGCGCATCATCCCTTATTATGGGGGCATGAACTACTGTTCAGGCGTATGTCCACTATTTGGGCGCATGAGAACTTTCTGAAAATTTCTAAACTGCCATAAACACCTGAAACCTTTCTAACACTACCCAAACACAGATCTAACATACTAACAACAATTCTAACCACCAAAACAGCATCAAAACTTAAATCATAGAACATCATTCAAACAAATTGCAGAAACCTTCGGTTAACTCTTTAAAACGTTTATTCGGTATGCATAATAGCCCCAAATACTTTGAATCAGTAGAAAGATGGGTTCTAGAAACTCACCTTGAAACAAATCTTCGAACTAGAAACTTCCGCCAGCAAATTCAACTCCAAAATCCCGAAAACAAACTCTAAAACACCAAGAACTTTGGTCAAAAGCTTGTGAATTCGGTTAAAACCGAACATATACTTAAGAAACTTACCTTTTGCAGCTTCTTCTTCCTTTTTCTCTCAAAAACCGAGAGTTCTTCTTCTCTTTTCTTCTTCAGCCGAGAGCAAGATTGCAGATCCACTTTAAGTGGGAGGCCATACTCCAACTTATATTAAAATAATGGACTTTTGTGCTTTTTACACTTTTCCCCCTTCTACCTGTGTCCATATTCCTTTCTTTCTAGATACTTTTCTTTTTTCTTCTTTTAAATAAAATTCGGGGTGTTACAAGTCCACCCCCTTAAATAGGTTTCATCCTCGAAACCTATCACTTCACGAACAGTTGCGGGTGATGCTGTATCACCTCTTCCTTGATCTTATACGTAGGCTTTGTCCCCTTCCGGGTTCCACTGCACTCGCATAAGTGGAACCACCATTCTCCTTAGCCCTTCTCTTCTTTCTATCATAAACGGCCACCAATTGCTTCTCCTAGTAGAATCCTTTGTCCATCTCAGTATTCTCTAATGGCACGATCATATCCTCATCGATTGAGCACTTTCTTAGACGAGATACATGGAACGTCAGATGACTTCCAATTAACACGTTGGGTAGCTCCAGTCGACATGCCACTTCTCATACCAGAGCAACAATTCAGAATGGCACTATATAACTTGTTATTAGCTTTCCTTGTTTCTCTGAATCAGATGATCCCCCTATCCACGACGAGGCCTTCATCATTACTTCATCGCCATAGGTCGGCACCGAAATCTTGTCGGGCGCGGTAGATTAAACCATCTTCCTGCGACACTCGGAGTTTTGTCATATAGGCTACTAGCCAATTCATCCGAAGGTGTACACCTATCCACCTAAGTTCGTCCTGAACAGTCAAGCAGGAGACACGCGCTTTCTCAATTCTATCACGCAATCCTCTTAGGCATCAGGTATCCTAGTGGACTTACTAGTAGTAATTTCTACATCGAAGGGCTCATCGATCATTCTACTCCTAGTGTGCAACTTACCACAAAAGGCAGCATGAATAAAACTACTACTAGCACCACAATCAAAGCATAGATGCACAAATTTAAATTACCAAAAACATACCTGACGTCACATCAGAGTTCACTCTAGCCTCCTCCCTGTCATAGCGAATGCTCTGACCTTCATCCTTTGTTCTCCTTCCTCACACCGGAGCTTCCTGCCCTCGACTTCTTGTTGTCTCTGTTCATATGTCCAGTCTCACCACAGTCGTAACATTTAGCCATGTGACAATCCCTCGCCCTGTGGCCCTCTCTTCCACACTGGAAGCAGACGTTCGATCCCCACCTACCCTCCCCTACGTGGCCTCTACCACACTTCTTGCATTCCTCTTCCCTCTCAGTTATCCTCTTCCGATCATCGAACCTCATCGTCTTACCTCCAGCCACAAATTCACCATCATCATTATCCCGCCTTCCGTTCCCACTCTTATCATAACCTCGCTCGTCCTCTTCATCCATTATAGCCACCGCCTCTCACTCGTTATACAGCCTCCGTGCTAGGTTGACCACCGACCTAAACGTGCCTGGCCGGGCAGCGATCAGATGTCTGCTAATATCTGCTGGCAGACCTTGAATATACCTTTTGATCTTTCGTGACACAGGTGTCACTTGATCTGGCACCAGCCTTGCCATCTCATTGAACTTCATGGTGTACTACTGGTGAGTCATCGTTCTCGTCTCTAGCTACAGGAACTCCCTGTCGACCTTGTCAAGCTCTCTATGAGGGCAAATCTCCTTAATTACCAACCTCTTCAGCTCCTTCCACCTCATCCTCCCGACTGCCCTGGTACCCTCAACCTGGACAATGTTGTCCCACCAGCATAAGGCTGAATCAACAAATGAGTGGGTAACAAACTTCACCTTCTGATCCTTACAGCACTTATTGATGTCAAGTACCGCTTCCATCTCTCTCACCCAACGTTATGCCACAGCAGCACTCCCATTTCCATCAAACATAGGGGGCCTACACCTTTGGAATGCTCCATAGCTGTATCCCTTTGCAGTCTCCGGTACAGCTTCCTCCTCCTCCTCATCGTCATTAGAGACAACCATGTCAGTATCAGGTTGCTCCATATCCCCAGAACCTCTAGCTTCACCTCCTAGCCGTGCGGTTCTCCTCCTCTCATCCTTCTCCTTCTTCTCGTCATCCCTCACAACATGAATAACTTCAGTCACTATAGATGGCAGAATCGTTTGCATGACCTGATGAACCTCCTCGATCATCGCCTCTTTCATTGAGGCTCTCAGGTTGGCACTCTCGTCTTCACCATCCTGGTGACGAAGCTCTAGCTCTTTAGGAGCCGTCTCAGTAGTTTGGCTCTGCTCCTCGTGACACCTGGCCTAACACCACGTCCACCCCGACCACCACCTCGCGAAGCCTCAAAAGACCTACCGCCAGCCATCTAGAACACTACAAGATTCAAACACCAACACGGTCAACCAAGGTAATAGCTCGAATTATGTCAAGTATAGTAAGTCCCTAATCACAGTGGCCAGTTGTGATTAGCCACTTTACTTTACCCTTTATTCCCTAAGCATTTTCTATCCTGACTGCATCAATATCTAAATCTACACAAAAGCACACAAGCCACATAACATGCATACATACTACCGGTTAACATTTAACTTACATAGAAGCTTACATAAAACCATTACCTGCAGGCACGTAGCTACTAGGACTGGCATCTCTTTCCTTTCGTCCCATTCTCAGTTTAAGATTAGTTTTTTGGAAATATTTACCCAATTCTCTTAAACTTTAGCTTTGATACCAACTTGTAAGGCCTCGTTCCCGGGACGCTTACAGCTGGACTGTGATAGCATAAAACATTTTAAAACATACATTACTTTTGCAACAGAAATCAAAAAGTTTTATTTATAATTAAAACATGCCATTTCATTACATTACATCATTCATTTACATAACAAAATACAATAACATGTCAAAATGTTGATGCCAGCCTCAGAACGCTCCCAGTAGCTTATGCATCCATGCCTGCAACTCCTCAGCATTAACAATATACCTGCCAACTATTATGCATACAAAAAGTCAGCGACGCTGAGTGAGTTCTAGTTTTATAAATAAAATACTTTACTTTCGTTAAATCATAACCTTCACAATCGTACGCGATCACACATTATACGTACACATTGATAATATTTATTTGTTATCTTCATCATCGTTCATTTGTTCGTTCATTACATCTTTTACCACTAATCAGATCCTGTCTCATGCAATACCCCCGACTCATGTCCATAGACCGATACTATGCCGGGGCCTATAAACAAACCCCCGACACATGTCCTAAGACCGACACAGTACCGGGGTACGCGACAAGGATCCCGTCTCTGTTTGCAACACCCCCGTCTCATTTCTGAAGATTGATACTGTGCCAGGGCAGTAAACACACCCCGACTCATGTCCGAAGACCGACACAGTACCGGGTGAGCATCACGACCTCATTCCGGTCAATATCAAGGATTAGACCCCCATACAGTCATTATTAGACTCCCTTCGAGTTTATCTCAAGGTATAGACTCCCTGTGTGCATCCATCGGTTTAGCGAAACTGCACACAGTTGAGCTGACGACAACATGGTCGTGCACCTCCATTCAATTTGCTTGCAAGACTTTCATTCATTTGTTACGTTCCACTTTTCATTAGCATTATCTTTCACTTCGTTACATAATACTTTACATTCATTCATACATCATACCACGTAAAGTCATAACATAATACATAATGTATAATATAACATAATACTACGCTTTGAAAACCGTTAAATGAAGAAAGATAACACATCACACACATACATCATAAACCTCATCACATCACCATGCATACATCAAGCATACGCCATCACATCACAACGGGACCTATCTCAAACATCTACCTCTTAAAATCCCTTAGACAATCCTAAGTCCAAAATGAGGCACATGGAACATTTCAGACGCATGAGCATAAAAATTCTAAGTATAAAACAGTCTAGGCGCATTAGCACTATGCAGGCGCATGAGCCTTGCTTAGGCGCATGGGCACTGCTGGGGCGCATGAGCAACTCTGGGCGCATGGGCACTTTGGGTGCATGGCCAACACTTAGGCGCATCAACCCTTATTCTGGGCGCATGAACTACTGTTCAGGCGCATGTCCACTATTTGGGCGCATCACCTTGGTCGCATGAGGACAGTCAGGCGGATGAGAACTTTCTGAAAATTTCTAAACTGCCATAAACACCCGAAACCTTTCTAACACTACCCAAACATGGATCTAACATACTAACAACAATTCTAACCACCAAAACAGCATCAAAACTTAAATCACAAAACATCATTCGAACAAATTGCAGAAACATAAGGTTAACTCTTTAAAACGTTTATTCGATATGCATAATAGCCCCAAATACTTTTAAATCAGTAGAAAGAGGGGTTCTAGAAACTCAACATTGAAGCAAATCTTCTAACTAGACACTTCCACCAGCAATTCAACTCCAAAATCTCGGAAACAAACTCTAAACACCAAGAACTTCGTCAAAGCTTGTGATTCGGTTAAAAACTGAACATATACTTAAGAAACTTACCTTTTGCAGCTTCTTCTTCCGTTTTCTCTCAAAAACCGAGAGTTCTTCTTCTCTTTTCTTCTTCAGTCGAGACAAGATTGCAGATCCACTTTAAGTGGGCGGCCATACTCCCATTTTATTTAATAATGGACTTTTGTGCTTTTTACACTTTTCCCCCTTCTACTTGTGTCCATATTTTTCCTTTCTTTCTAGATACTTTTCTTTGTTCTTCTTTAAATAAAATTTTGGGTGTTACAACTCACCGAGATCGGAGCATGAGTACTACAACAATGTCATAGCTACTTCTCTTCTCCTTGTCACTCGGTATGTATGATTTTAAACATTATGATATTCATGATTATTGGGCACCAAGACATTATCCTAGGTCAAACACACAACATAAGTATGACAGATATAGGAATAATACTTGGCATAATGGCTATAATAGAAGATCACATCCATCAAATTATGATAATCATGATTGTAATTCTTATGATGAATATGATCACATGCCTAGAAGAAACAAACATGATCAAGGACAAAGATCCTTTGTAACACCTCCACAAAACATTCAAAAGCAAACTAGATTTTCTAAACCAACCAAAAGATTTTCAAAAGCCAAACAAACTCCTTTTGTTAAACAAACTAAAGTTGAGTTAGTTGGTTTAAAATCAAAACATGTTGGAGAAAGAAAACAATTTCAGTAGGTGAATCTGATACATCATCAGATAAAGCAACATCATACTCATACCAGCAAGTCACATATAAAGATGCTAATGGACAGCTCAGGACAGTAATGGCCTAGGTTGAAATATCAAACTGATTTGCTAGTGTGATAGGGACAGTTATAGAGGCCTGCCAACACAAGAAAAGTTAGCAGTGGCTGATCCCTTCCCATGACAGGAACATTCTTCCTGCTCATGATGTTTATGATGCAACTGAGCCAATGGAGTAGAAATTAACCTTAATTCAATGCAGGACATCAATCATTCATATAAACTATGATGGCAATGCAAGAAACAACCGATGTTTCATTCCATCTACTTAGTCTGATTACATTGCTACATGGACTAAATGTTGATGACCTCTATTGATTTGATAACACATATGCCATTTATTTATTTTCTCAAAACCAAAATCCTAAAAAGGAATTAGAAAATCAAGAAAAGTCCAAAAAAATTACTATTTGTAATTATTTTTGAATCTCCCTGCATTTACATGAGAAATGATAGTACACTCATCTAATCTTCTGCATCTATTTTTCAGATCAATAAAGATTGACAAGGCTCTGTTTGAATGGTCAATAGGTTCAGCTAGGATTCAAGATAAGCATATTTGTGATGAACTAAATCAATATGCATTGTGGACCAAAACCATCTTAGGTTATTGGTAAGCAATGACTTTTCCAAGTGTTTGCTTGTGTGGTTACCGAAACACACCATGCGAAAATGGTTTATAAATTTCTCATTGATAAAAGCATATGTTTCTCCTTTGTTGTATGTAAATACCGACCTGGAGTAAACATAAGGACAATTTCTGTTGTGCTGAGCACAGACCTAGTTGACCTTGCACTAAAAGTGCTGACACATGCCAAAAAGGCAGAGAAAAGAATCCCAATATGGATCAAAGCTAAAAGAATCCCAAAGTGGATCAACTTCCAAAGTGAAGTGTAAAAGAATCCAAAAGTGGATCATATCATGAGAATTTCTACTCTAAGTAACCTGGTTCAAGTTGTGATAAAGTGCCACCTTTCATACCATGAGGAGTGATAGGATCAAAATGGATCGATCTGTGATGATATTATGATACAATTCAAACAAACAAACACATGCAATCAATTAAATGCAAACAAATCACAAAAATTCATAGGTTTTCATTGAATAGTAAGCATAGAAAGTACACGTGTAAGTAAAAACAGTTACAAATCGTTAACTGATCTAGTCTCTATCGGTCTCTAAAGACTACTTACACAATACCTTATCTATGCTATTTATACTATCAAAGAAAACAAAATAAGGATCATATATTTACACAATAAGTCCCTACACTATGACAAAACTATACAAAGAATAATAAAGACTAAATGTTAATCTTCGAGAGGCATTTACAATACTCCCCCTAAGATTGACATTGTCTTCAGTCTTCAAAATCAATCTTCTGTCTTCATATCTTCTTTCTTCAATCTTTAATCTTCTTCAATCTTCATTCTTTGTCTTTATCTTCAGTCTCCATGGTTTTTATTTGTCTTCAGTCTTCATTAATCAAAGAAGTCTTCAAGCTCTTCTTCAATCTTGAATACTGGCTTCTCTTTATAAAGTTCTTGTTCCCTCAGAGCTTTAGTAATAGCCGCCTACTAGCTAAGATACCTTGCTTTGGTTTAGCTTCATTCGTCTTTTTCTCCATTCTATTCATTACTTCCAAAGTTTCCTTTGATAGACCTGCAATATCCACGTTAGCATAAAATTCTATTGGGTTTGGGTTATCTTTACAATAAATTTCTAAAACCCCCTTGCTAGATATCCTCATGAACTCTATCTCTTTAATATCCTTTTGTCAATGTTAGCATACGCCAAGGCTTTCCTTAGAGATATCCTTTCCATCGCCGCATTCATTACTTTAATAATCGACACAAATACTTCTTATCATTCAGCCGTTTCTGGAACAACTTTTTCAAATTTCTTTCTATGTAACAAGAATGAGTGTAACTGGGATGCAAAAGTTCAAATCGAAAACCCCAAATAAAGAATCATATCGCGATCCCAATTATCCAAATCTCTAACTAACTTCATCTCAAATGTATCGGCATTATAAACCACCTCAAGACTGGCTTTGATTGTTGTGTTCCATCAATGACTTTGAGCCTCCGATTTGTTACTTTTTCAAAGTATTGATCACTGAATGCATCTAAGAACTTTTCTTTCTCTAATATTTTCTCAACTCGTTTTCCTCTTCTTATTCAATGATTGAAAGTATTCCTTATCCTCCTGATCACACCTCGTTTGTAAAAATGAACTCATCCGAGTTATTCCTCTATTCAACAATTGCACAAGTTTTCTCCATGCTTAGCTTTAGATGGATTATCAATGGTAGTTTGTTCACTCCTTGAAATCTTGAATAGGAAGTTTAATAATACTTGAGAAAAAATGATAAACGTCACAGATCGCATTTACTTTTTTGATAAAAAATGCGTCAAATCCTCTCATATTCCATGCCACAGTTCTCACTTCTTTAGTTATATCAGGTACAATCATAGCATTTAGTAGCTCTGAAATAGATTGCCCTTTCTGTAATACATTGCGTACCAGATCTCCTGCTGAACGAGCTTTGTTCCATAATTCTTTTGTTCCATGAGACTTGATAACCTTGCCTTTCAGCCTCTGGAAACATTCTAATAAGCTCCTTTCTCTCTCGTTCTACACTGTGCTCTTCATAGCCATAGACTAAATTTCCTGAGGTTTCAGAATCCTCATTCTTTTCGTGATTTCTAAGTATTGAGGATTATCCTGTCTAGCACAATCATTTGTTTGTTTGTCATTCAAGGCTTAGAAACTTCTCACTAAGTTCCTTAATGACTCAGCTTGTATCATTAAGTTTCTTTCGTGGATATTTCGAGACTGTAACCATATTCTGAGTGCTGTAACATTCATATCATCAGGTTTTGGATGATGCAACTCAGAAGTAGATAGTTCTTTCAATATTATGCTCTCCTGTAATGGATTCCACTCCCCCGTGTTCCCGACAATCTTATCTGGATCATTGGTGCAACTGATTTAGCTGTAATGCACTTCTTAATTCTTCATTAATCTGAGACACAGTTAACCATACAGAAAAACTCTATTGTACTTATTTTAATCAGATATTATACCTTCTTCCACATCCACAGGTATATCATCATGACTTATATCAATTGGTAAATAATGCTCATCAACATTTGCTTTTACAAATCTTCCTCCTTTAAACTTCATTATACCACTCATCATCAAATTCACCTTAAATCTTCTAGAGCCTCATGGTTTCTTGAATATTCAAATCTTCTTTTCTACACTTACAGGTTCTCAATCATCTTTTGAACTTTGATGATGATTCAGGTAATACTAACACATAATATCATCAACTTTTCTCTCTAACCTTTATCCACCTTAGAAATTTTCTCAACATCTATCGGATTAATCTCTGAAAAATCATCACTCTAGAGACGAAGAATTTTGTTTTTCTTTCATTTTCTCTAACTCTTCTTTCATAACTTCATTTTCCTTCTTTCAATTTCTTAAACTTTTCCTCCATTAAATCATAGTCTTTCATCATTACTTCAAATGTTTTAACATTATCTTCTTTGCTTTTCATCAGCTCTGCAATCACTTCATCTTTCTTTCTTTTCATTTCTTCTTGTGATTTCATTTACTTCTTTTAATTTCTTCAATATCTTTCAACTGCTTTAAATCTCTTCTTTTAGATCATCATAATCTGCTGAAAATTAGTTTCTTTAGTTACATGAACATCTTGTTGAGGTACATTCACAAATTCATTATTATCTCAGCTTCACAACTTCAAAATCTTGAACATTATCATTAAATTCAACATGTCATCAGTACTACTATTTCTTCATCATGTTCATGATATCCTTAACATTTTGACTATCATTAATATCTTCAGCAACTTGTTCAGTTTCTTTAAACTACATCTTGACTTTCTTCAAGTTCTTCTTCAGTTACTTGCTCAGCTTCATCAACAACTTCATCATGAGCTATTTCAATACAGCATCATCATTATCATAATCATTATTATCATCATCTCCTTCATCTTCATCATTATCAGAAGGTTCTTGAGGTAATTCTTCATAAGTTCTTTGGATCAATTGGTTTCTTCCTCAGTCAAATGAAAGTGATCTATAGTAATATCCACCTCATCATTAGCAACATTTCTCATGTATTCAAACATGGGTACATTTTGTGCACCTTGATCATAGCAAGTCTTTTATAAGAATTTCTGAAATATGCTCCAGTATTATTGTCTCTCCACTAAAACCATGAACATAATGTCTGGATACTCTTCATTAATATCATTTGTATGAATCTAGGATACATCAGTACTTATTCCTGATTCCTTTCTCCTATTGAAATAATACCATTAAGAATCCATTTTGACATTTAAACCTTCTGTTTGTTGCAAGAGCTGCAATCGGAGATGCTATGTCAACTGGAAAAGAATTCCATTCTGCACTTCTCTTTGACATGCTGCTGAAAGATATAACATAGTAGCTTCCAATGCATTATACACTCATGCTCTGAAGTTGCTTTTTGGGAAAATTGTCTGGGTGACCCATAGCCATAATTTTTCTCTACATTCCATTGAAAGATAATTCAACTAAATCATCAGGTCATTATGTCCCAACCTAATGCTTCTCTAATTGAGTCTTCAGAAACTTCAATCATTCTCACATTAGTAATAAATCCCCTTACAACCTTTCTACCTTCATATTTGAGTTCAACTGTGGCTGTGTTCCAAAACTTCTTTATCAATCTTGCATATATTACTGGTTGATAGCACATAGCATATATATATTTAGTTCTCAATAGGAACCTAATCATTTCTTCATAGCTAACAGCATCTTGTAGTTCTTCATTTAGTAAGCTGCCGCATTATGCTTTGGCTCAATTTTAACTTAGCCATCTGCAAAAATTTGAAACGAGATTTAGACCTTTTAACTTTTAACAATAAAATCAATGAATTTATTGAAATTTTAAACGTTAGTATATTTTTAAAAATTTTATACTAACTTGCACTTAAAAAAAGATTTTAAGTGTTTTGATCATTCTGTTCACTAACAAATTTCATCCAAGTTAGTGTCTTAATGATTCAAACACATTAATTCTTAAATTTATCTCAAAAGCAAATTGTAAAATGAATTTTAATCATTTTTTTTATTATTATTAAATTTTTGAACATGAATGTTCATTCATCAGTCGAGATGAAGAATCATCATAGATTCAAGTTCGATGAACACAGATTGAATGCATCAATGAGGTAGAATCATATTCTATTAACATTCAATCATCAATTTCAATTCATTATCCTATTTTGTTCAAGTTCAACGGATTTAATCACTAGGTTCATACCCCAAATAGGTTTGATAAGCCCAATCAAATTCAACCTATTAAATTGAAATTTCTATGATTTTGATCATAAATTACATTTAGAATCTGATAAAACCACTATCGAATGCAGGATAAGAACAAAATCAAACAGAAATGAGTGAATCAGGGTTATTGAGAGTCGGGGTTTTATGAATGTTCAGGGGTATTTATGTGAATGAAGTTTCTGAAATTGCAAAGTATTGTTTTTATACTAAGTGAAATTTTAAGGCCATGAGCACTGTTTGTGCGCATGGGACTTAATTTCTGTATTTAGGCGCATGAGCACTGTTGTGCATGAGGTTAGGCGCATGAGCACTGTTCAGACGCATAAGCACTGTTTATGCGCTTTTTCACTGTTCAGGCACATTCGTCTAGCTGAAACGCCCAACACTTGGTATTTTTCACTTGATACTCCCAATTCTTGAAAGTCTGGATACTGTTCAGGCGCATGAGGATGGATGAAACGCCTAACACTTATATAAATTCTAAAATATCATCATGCTCCTAATCCTGGACTTATTAACACTGTTTAGGCTCATGAGATGACTTTCATGTGTCTAACACTTGTAATTTTCAGATCTTCCACTTGTACACTGTTTAGACATATTAGTACTGTTCATATACTAATATTTAAACACTTTCTCAATTTTTTTTAATTTTCACCCAAATTTTCATAATTGGCTCTCCATTTTGAACTTTTGACATTTTAAATTTTTATATAATTTTTTATTTTAATTTTTTTTATATTTTGACCTTTTATTATTGTTTTACTTTTTAAAAAATAATTTCCCGTCATTTTAGTCTCTAATTTTTAACAAATAATCTCATATTACAATGTTGCAAGAAGCTTTTCCACTTTAAAATGTTTTTCAGGTTTATTTTTACATTATGTCAATCACACACATGCTTGAACTTTTTAGCTTCATTCATTCTATTCAAAAGACTAAACTATTTTCTCTTAGACTTTTTACTCTTTTTACTCCCTTTAAACTTTTAAGTTTAACAAAACTTAGAAGTTTCTTTAATTTGTCATATGAAGACCACACTAATCATTGTTAATATGCCTGAACACAGAAAACATGCAAAAATCAAATTAAAGCAGAATAAAAGTCTAATATTTTCAAATGAATCAATATCTACAGTGAGATCATATCAGATAAGACAACACATAAACTAAAAAAATTGATGGATAGTCATAGACAGTGAATAAATCCTGATCAAGTGTGTTGCAGGTTAGCATTTTGTAGCAAAGGAGACACGAGATCTGAGGACAAAAAATGAGTCATTTATCAAGAAATTAGCACACTTATTTTTCATTCTTAGATTGTTTAAGGTACAATAGATATGACATTATGCAGTCACACTTAGACTTAGAGAGGTAATTCTCATAAAGATATGCAAGAATCACTGTTCTCAACTTTACCTGACATATAATATAACTAGATCTCATTTGGTGTTTGTGCACTTGGTGTGTTGCACAGAGAAAATATCCAGGTCTATAATCATTTACAACAAAGGATATCTCATCACTTCAGGTCTATGATGACTTATAACAGAGAAGTGTTAGACGCTTTAAATAATTAGAGCTCAAGGTTATTCATCACCATCAGGTGTGAAATATGTCTTACAAGCAATCAAGTTGAGAAATCAACACTACTCATTAGTGCTAAGAGGCAGATGAATGCATGAGAGATTTAGTTTAATCACAAGAATTACTTTTTCAGTCTAATTGCATGAACTTTCTTGCACATCATATCTGATCACGTCAGACTTTATTATCGAGTGAAGAATGCAACTGATCATACTACTAATGTGTCTATCATTTCTCACATATTGTAAAGACAGATTCCTCCTAAATAATGAATTAACAAAGAAAAACTCTATTTTTGTAGTTTTTGTTTTATATTTTTATCTTTTGATTTTTCAATTTTCTATTTTTGTATTTGGTTTTGCTTTTTCTAAGAAACATGCACACACAAATTACAATCAGGCAATTAACTTTGACTGTTTCTCTTGCTGTGTCCTATTCAGGTAAGGGAGGGTTCTGATCATATTTAGACTCAATTAACTAAAATACTCAAAAAGCAGTTTTTAAATGTGGTTAATAAGACCAATTGACTCTACTAAATACTCAAACCGTCCTGGTAAGAAGGCTTTAATAAAAAGGTCAGCCAACTATTTTTCAGTTGCAATTTGAATCAGAGTGACTAAACCTTTTTCAGAGTTATCTCTGAGAAAATGATATCGAATCTTGTTATGTTTTGTTTTTGAATGTTGGACAGGATTAGCTGTAATGAACATAGCAGCAGTGTTATCAATGTAAATTGGAGTTTTAAGAAATTTGAACCCGTAATCCAGCAATTGGTTTTTTAACCAAAGGATTTGAGAACATCCTGCTGAAGCAGCTATGTACTCAGCTTCTGCAGTTGAAACGGAGACATTTGTTTGTTTCTTACATTGCCATGAGACTAATCTGGGTCCTAGAAACTGACACCCACCCATAGTTGATTTTCTATCTTGACAACATCCTCCATAATCACTATCAGTATACCCATATAACTCGAAGATTCCTTTATAAAGATACCATAACCCTAAGGCCGGTTTTCCTTTGAGATATCTGAATATGCCCGTTTGATAGAAGATTCCTTTATAAAGATACCATAACCCTAAGCCGGTTTTCCTTTGAGATATCTGAATATGCGTTTGATAGCAATTAAGTGAGATTCCTTCGGGTCTGATTGATACCTGGCACAGACACAAAAAACATACATTATGTCAGGTCTAGATACAGTAAGATACATCAATGAACCAATCATATATCTGTATAAAGTTTGGTCTACAGATTTTCCTTTTGGATCAGGCTCAATCATATTCCTTGGTATTTACGTCAGCTGGAGTTCTTATGGATTGACAATCTTGCAGTTTAAATTTCTTCAAGAGTTTGTCAACGAACTTCTCTTGATTAATGAAGATTCCATCTGCAGATTTCTTGACTTGAAGTCCAAGAAAGAAATTTTTCTCCCATAGAACTCTTTTGAAGTCGAGATTTCATTATTTCTTCGAATTCATTGCATAATTTTGGACTAGTAGAACCAAATAAGATATCATCAACATATACTTGTACTCATAAAAGATCACCAGCATCCTTCTTGATAAACAGAGTCGGATCGATTTTCCCTCACGTGTATCCATGTTGGATTAAGTGCTGTGATAATGTTTCATACAAGATTCTAGGGGCTTGATGTAAACCATACAAAGCTTTGCTAAGCTTGTACACACGATGTGGAAATTCTAAATCTTCAAAACCCGGAGGTTGCTTTACGAATACATCATCGGTGATTGGTCCATACAAGAAAGAACCTTTCACGTCCATTTGATACACCTTGAATTTCATGAATGATGCATAAGCCAGGAAGACACGAATTGATTCAAGTCACTGGAGCAATACTTGATCATAATCTATTCCTTCTTCTTGGGTGTATCCTTGTGCAACAAGTCTCGCTTTATTTCGAATAATAATTCCTCGATCATCTGTTTTGTTTCAGAACAACCATCGTGTGCCTATGGCATTTTCTCCTTTAGGTAAATCCATAAGATTCCACACTTCTTGTTTGTAGAATTGAAGTAATTCTTCTTGCATAGCCTCAATCCAACTATTGTCCTTTAACGCTTCGGTAACGTTTTTAGGAACAATTTGAGAAAGAAAACATGAGTATAAGCAAAGATTTGCTTGTTCTGATTTACTTCTTGTTGTTCTCTCATTCAATGGACCAATAATCTGAGACGTTGGATGGTTCTTGTGAATACGAGATGTTGGAATCTTATTCCTTTGAACATGAACATCCAGATAGTTTGGTTCAAGTTAGAAAGCTGATGCAATAGGTTGAAAGAATGTTGATTGATGAAATTTAGGAACTTGAGTCATCACCAAGATTACCGGTACCAACTACATCACCAGAAATAGATGAAGTTCCAGACTCAGGTTGTACAATTTCTATACCATCATTAGGAATTGGTTGTGAAACATCTTGATTTTCTGAAACAAAATGATCTTCATCTTGTTGAGAGAGATCATCATTATTTTCAAATCGAATTATAGAATCTTTGACAAAAGAGAAAAATGGATAATCTGGGCTTGAGTCATCCATATCATCAGAATCTGAATCATCACTGAAAGAACCAAGATCTCCTTGAGATTTCTTCTTACCTGTAGAATCAAGCAAGTTAGATTGATCAAACAAGTTAGATTGAAAAGAGTTTGACAATGAATCTAAATCAAATAACCAAGCTGGACCATTTGAAACTGATGGAAAAAGAATTTTCAAGGAATTTAACGTTGAATGTTTCAAGTATAACATTTGTCCTAGAGTTATAAACTCGATAGGCTTTTGAAACCGATAAATATCCAATGAAAAATCCCTCATCAGATTTGGAATCAAATTTTCTTAGCTGATCACTTGAATTTAAAATCATAACTGGACAACCAAAAGATTTAAGAAAATCTATGTTTGGTTTCCTGCCAAACATCAACTCATAAGGAGTTTTCAGTTTGTCTTTCACAATTAAAGTGTGATTCTGTAAGAAACATGCAGTAGATATGGCTTCATCCCAGAAAGTGATAGGAATTTTTACATCTGCTAACATGGATCGTGCAGCCTCAATCGAACTTCTGTTCTTCCTTTCAGCAACTCCATTTTGTTGTGGAGTTCTAGGAGCACTGAACTGGTGAGCAATTCCTTTTTCTACATAGAACATGTCAATATTAGCATTTTTAAATTCTGTTCCATTATCACTTCTTATTATTTTTACTTTTTGTTCTAATTGGTTTTCAACTTTTGTGATTAATTCTTTTAAAATTCATCCGTTTTAGATTTAGCATTCATAAAGAAAACCTATGAAAATCTTGTAAAGTCATCAATGATAACTAAACAATAATATTTTCTTCCAAGACTCTTCACGTTGGTTGGTCCAAAAAGGTCCATATGCAACATTTGGAGAGGTTTGGAATTTGAGTTTATTTGCTTGGGCTTATAAGACGCTCTATGTTGCTTCCCCTTTAAACATGCTGAGCAGAGATCAGTAGTGGCAAACTTCTTTGATGGAAGGCCGATAACATGATTTCCCGCTACAAGCTTGTTCAAATTCTTGAAGTTGGAATGCCCGAGACGTCTATGCCAAAGCTAACTTTCGTCATTTGAAGCTTGAGCAATAAGGCAAGTTGTTTCTGTAGATGGATCAACTTGAGACATATCCAACTTGTACACATCTCTATCCCTAACAGCTTTAACAACCACCCAGTCTTTGCAAATCTGAAAACCTGGCTTCAAAATGTAGCAAAAAGAATAATCAAAAAGTACAAAATATGATTTAACAGAAATTTAGGAAACGCTTAACAGATTAAAGTTCAATTATGAGCAGAAGTTGACTTTATCGAAGCTTATTATCCTGTTGGACACTGTTCCCTCACCTGTGATTTTTCCTCCTGCATCACCACCGAAGGTGACGTTTGTACCATCTTTTAACTTAAAATCTTGAAGTAAGGCTATAACAGCCCAGCGTAACCGCACCATGATATTGTCCGCTTTGGCCGGGACGAACCACCATTGCCTCACGGTTTTGTCTTCACTTGGACCAGGACGTACCACCATCACCCAGGCAAAACGCGTCATAGGGGGGAAGGTCTCAATCCCCTTATAAATAAGTCTTCGTTCACCTTCCCAACCAATGTGGGATGTTACAATCCACCCCCCTTAAGGAGCCCAGCATCCTTGCTGGCACACCGGCCCAGCCCTGGCTCTAATACCATCTTGTAAGGCCCCGTTCCCGAGACGCTTACAGCTGGACCGTCATCGTATAAATTATTTAAAATACTCATTTCTTTGCAGCGGAAATTAATAACTTTCATTTATAATTAGAACATGTTATCTTGTTACATAAATCATTTACATTTCAAAATACAATAACATGTCCAAAAATGTGGATGCCAGTCTTCGAAACACTCCCAGTAGCGTATGCATCCATGCCTGCAACTCCTCAGCTTCAACAAAATACCTGCCAACTATTATGCATACAAAAAGTCAGCGACGCTGAGTGAGTTCTAGTTTTATAAATAAAATACTTTACTTTCTTTAAAACATAAGCTTCCTAATCGTATGCGATCACACATCATATGTACGAAACAGCCCAGCGTAACCGCACCATGATATTTTCCGCTTTGGTGGGGACGAACCACCATTGCCTCATGGTTTTGTTTTCACCTGGACAGGGGCGTACCACCATCGCCCAGGCAAAACACGTCATAATGGGGAAGGTCTCACGCCCCTTATAAAGAATCCTTCGTTCACCTTCCCAACCAAAGTGGGATGTTACAATCCACCCCACACCAGCCCAGCCCTGGCTCTGATACCATCTGTAACGGCCCCGTTCCCGGGACGCTTACAGCTGGACCGTCATCGCATAAATTATTTAAAATACTCATTTCTTTGCAGCGGAAATTAATAACTTTCATTTATAATTAGAACATGTTATCTCATTACATAAATCATTTACATTTCAAAATACAATAACATGTCCAAAAATGTGGATGCCAGTCTTCGAAACACTTCCAGTAGCGTATGCATCCATGCCTGCAACTCCTCAGCATCAACAAAATACATGCCAACTATTATGCATACAAAAAGTCAGTGACGCTGAGTGAGTTCTAGTTTTATAAATAAAATACTTTACTTTCGTTAAAACATAACCTCCGTAATCGTATGCGATCACACATCATTTGTACACATTGAAAATATTATTATTATCTTCATCATTGTTCAATTCGTACATTTCGTACATTCATCATTATCTTTCACTTCAATATGGATCATGTCTCATGCAATACCCGACTCATGTCCGAAGACCAACAGTACCGGGGTACGCGACATGGATCCCCTTCGAGTCACAAAGACTCCCTTCGAGCCACAAAGACTCCCTTCGAGCCACAAGGACTCCCTTCGAGCCACAAGGACTCCCTTCGAGCCACAATGACTCCCTTCGTGTCACAAGGACTCCCTTCGAGCCACAAGGACTCCCTTCGAGCCACAAAGACTCCCTTCGAGCCACAAGGACTCCATTCGAGCCACAAGGACTCCCTTCGAGCCACAAGGACTCCCTTCGAGCCACAAGGACTCCCTTCGAGCCACAAGGACTCCCTTCGAGCCACAAGGACTCCCTTCGAGCCACAAGGACTCCCTTCGAGCCACAAGGACTCCCTTCGAGCCACAAAGACTCCCTTCGAGTCACAAAGACTCCCTTCGAGTCACAAGGCCTCCCTTCGAGCCACAAGGCCTCCCTTCAAGTCACAAGGACTCCCTTCGAGCCACAAAGACTCCCTTCGAGTCAATCTCATGGATTAAACCCCTTACGAGTCTGTTGTGACACACAGTCACTCACCTCGGCCTGGCATACAAGTCTGTTGTGACAACACAGTCACTCACCCCAACCTTGGCTTACGAGTCTTTTGTGACACACAGTCACTCACCTCAGTCTTGCTTGCAAGACTATTATTATGTTCCACTTTTTATTATTGTTATCTTTCACTTCGTTACATAATACTTAACGTTCATTCATAGCCATACCATGTAAAGTCATACATCATACATAACGTATTATAAAACATAATACATACATTTGAAAACCGTTAAACGAAGAAAGACAACACATACACCCATACATCATAAACATCATCACACCATCATGCACACATCAAACAAAGGCAGAAACATATGGTTATCTTAAAAACCTTTTACCCTGTATGCATAATAGCCCCAAAACACTTTAAAATCTGTAAAAGAGGGGTTCTAGAAACTCACCTGGACTCAGTGAGTAGCTTCTCAACCAAGCTTTCTAAGCAAGGGTCGCACTACACAGCCTGCAGATAAGTTAACACTCAAAGGGGTTAATTTCTGCCTAATTTCGCTGCTAATTTCGCTGCATGATCAGCAGTTTCGCTGCTAGTTTCACCAGTAGTTTTGCTGCCACCTTCGCTGGCAGTTTCGCTGGCATCTTCGCTGCAAGTTTCGCCCAACTTTCGTTGGAAATTCAAGTCTGTGAGACTACCTGCGAAACAATTGTTTCGCTGGACAACTACATAATTTCGCTGGATGAACACCTAGTTTCGCAAAACGGGCTGAAATTACGAACCAACCCATTTTTGACCCAAAACTTCAATCTTTAACACCCAAATCCTTGGTTTATCACCCAAGAAGCTATATCTAAGCTTCTTACTTGTTTTCTTACACAAAAACATGAGTTTTAGGTGATTCTTTACCACTTTCAAAAACCCCAAACCCTATAATCCGGGTTTACCCTTAAAGAACTGATTAAACGATGTTTCTTACCTGGATTCTTGGTCTTTTCTTGTTGTTTGGATGCCCACAAACACCGATCTTCAATCTCTTTATCCACCGAGCCTTGAATCACCACTTTCTCTCCACTTTCTCTCTCTACACTCTCTCTCTCTAGAAGTTGGGTGTTGAGTTGCAAATGAGAGTTGCTCAAGCTGACCTGTTTAAATATACCGGGCGTTCCCGGGACCTTAAACTCGCCGAACACATAACCCGCGAGGTCTACTCGGTCCATACTCCATCTCCCGCTTATTTTCTTTAAATAATCCCGGCTAAGCCCATTATTATTAACTGGCTCGTTTCAAATTTATTCCGGGTGTTACAAGTCCACCCCCCTTATTTAGGTTTAGTCCTCGAAACCTGTTATTCCTCGAATAGACGTGGGTGATGTTGTCTCATTTCCTCTTCAGTCTCCCACGTAGACTCAGATCCCTTCCTGTGCTTCCACTGTACTCGCACAAGTGGAACCACTTTATTCCTTAGCCTCTTCTTTTCCTTCTACCATCAATGACCCTCAGTTGCCGGTAGATATCATTGATGGTAGAAGGAAAAGAAGAGGCTAAGGAATAAAGTGGTTCCACTTGTGCGAGTACAGTGGAAGCACAGGAAGGGATCTGAGTCTACGTGGGAGACTGAAGAGGAAATGAGACAACATCACCCACGTCTATTCGAGGAATAATAGGTTTCGAGGACTAAACCTAAATAAGGGGGGTGGACTTGTAACACCCAGAATAAAGTCGAAACGAGCCAGTTAATAATAATGGGCTTAGCCGGGATTATTTAAAGAAAATAAGCAGGAAATGGAGTATGGACCGAGTAGACCTCGCGGGTTATGTGTTCGGCGAGTTTAAGGTCCCGGGAACGCCCGGTATATATAAACGGGTAAGCTTGAGCAACTCTCATTTGCAACTCAACACCCAACTTCTAGAGAGAGAGAGTGTAGAGAGAGAAAGGGGAGAGAAAGTGGTGATTCAAGGCTCGGTGGATCAAGAGATTGAAGATCGGTGTTTGTGGGCATCCAAACAACAAGAAAAAACCAAGAATCCAGGTAAGAAACATCGTTTAATCGGTTCTTTAAGGGTAAACCTGGATTATAGGGTTTGGGGTTTTTGAAAGTGGCAAAGAATCACCCAAAACTCACGTTTTTGTGTAAGAAAACATGTAAGAAGCTTAGATATAGCTTCTTGGGTGATAAACCAAGGATTTGGGTGTTAAAGATTGAAGTTTTGGGTCAAAAATGGGTTGGTTCGTAATTTCAGCCCGTTTTGCGAAACTGTGTGTTCATCCAGCGAAATTATGTAGTCGTCCAGTGAAACTATGGATCTTCCTGTGAAACAATAGTTTCACAGGTAGTCTCGCAGACTTGAATTTCCAACGAAAGTTGGGCGAAACTGGCAGTGAAGATGGCAGTGAAGATGCCAGTGAAACTGGCAGCGAAACTGCTGGCGATACTGGCAGCGTAACTGCTGATCATGCAGCGAAATTAGGCAGAAATAAACCCCTTTGAGTGTTAACTTATCTGCAGGCTGTGTAGTGCGACCCTTGCTTACAAATTTTAAAGTGTTTTGGGGCTATTATGCATACCGGGTAAAAGGTTTTTAAGATAACCGTATGTTTCAGCCTTTGTTTGATGTGTGGATGATGGTGTGATGATGTTTATGATGTATGGGTGTATGTGTTGTCTGTCTTCGTTGAACGGTTTTCAAACGTATGTATTATGTTTTATAATACGTTATGTATGATGTATGACTTTATGTGGTATGGCTATGAATGAACGTTAAGTATTATGTAACGAAATGAAAGATAACAATAATGAAAAGTAGAACGTAATAATAGTCTTGCAAGCAAGACTGAGGTGAGTGACTGTGTGTCACAAAGGACTCATAAGCCAAGGTTGGGGTGAGTGACTGTGTTGTTACAACAAACTTGTATGCCAGGCTGAGGTGAGTGACTGTGTGTCACAATAGACTCGTAAGGGGTTTAATCCATGAGATTGATTCGAAGGGTGTCTTTGTGGCTCGATGGGAGTCATTGTGGCTCGAAGGGAGTCTTTGTGACTCGAAGGGAGTCCTTGTGGCTCAAAGGGAGTCCTTATGACTCGAAGGGAGTCGTTGTGACTCGAAGGGAGTCCTTGTGACCCGAAGGGAGTCCTTGTGACCCGAAGGGAGTCCTTGTGGCCCGAAGGGAGTCCTTGTGACTCGAAGGGAGTCCTTGTGACTCGAAGGGAGTCCTTGTGGCTCGAAGGGAGTCCTTGTGACTCGAAGGGAGTCCTTGTGACTCGAAGGGAGTCTTTGTGACTCGAAGGGAGTCCTTGTGACTCGAAGGGAGTCCTTGTGGCTCGAAGGGAGTCCTTGTGGCTCGAAGGGAGTCCTTGTGGCTCGAAGGGAGTCCTTGTGGCTCGAAGGGAGTCTTTGTGGCTCGAAGGGAGTCTTTGTGGCTCGAAGGGGATCCTTGTCGCGTACCCCGGTACTGTCGGTCTTCGGACATGAGTCGGGTATTGCATGAGACAGGATCCATATTGAAGTGAAAGATAATGATGAATGTACGAAATGTACGATTGAACAATGATGAAGATAATAATAATATTATCAATGTGTACGTATGATGTGTGATCGCATACGATTACGAAGGTTATGTTTTAACGAAAGTAAAGTATTTTATTTATAAAACTAGAACTTACTCAGCGTCGCTGACTTTTTGTATGCATAATAGTTGGTAGGTATTTTGTTGATGCTGTGGAGTTGCAGGCATGGATGCATACGCTACTGGGAGTGTTTCGAAGACTGGCATCCACATTTTTGGACATGTTATTGTATTTTGAATTGTAAATGATTTATGTAATGAGATAACATGTTCTAATTATAAATGAAAGTTATTAATTTCCGCTGCAAAGAAATAAGTATTTTAAATAATTTATGCGATGACGGTCTAGCTGTAAGCCTCCCGGGAACGGGGCCTTACAAAGGCATGATTGCCTATCCACATACCATGTGTTAATTGGTCTTCTCAGGCGCACCTGCATTTCAAGAACAATTAAGTTGAATTATCAACCCAAGCCTAGATGGTCTTGGGCTTGCCAAACTTGTCAACAATAGTAAATTGTTTAAAATGAAGTTTGTTCACATCCGGCTTGTTTTTAATGAAATTGCCAATTCTTAGATTCACAAAATTTTGATCATTTTTAAGAAAATTCATACCATTGAATTGATCAATTTTTGATAAATTTTTATTTCCAAAATTTTTATTGTTCATTCTCACTGACTTTGGAACAAATTGTTTGTGAATGTATTGTTTTGGTCTTATAGAGTCATTTCTTTTGAAAGATCTCAAGCATAATGACGGTTGGTTAGTTAATCTTTAAAAATCAACAGTTTGTTTTCTTTTAAACTGAGGATTAACATAACCTTTGCTAAAAGAGCTAAATTGTGCATTAGCAAATCCTTTCCTTGGAGAAGTCTTTCTAAAGTAACAATTTTCTATGTTGTGAGTCTGTTCATCATAGAAGGTACAGTACTAATTAAAATAACACTATGATGTTGAGTGATTTCTCATATCGCATATGTGACAGTACTTATTAAAAATACATTCAGCAGTGTTGTGATTGTACATGTCACAGATTTCATAGTACTTCTGTGGAGTTTTGAACAACTGTTTATTAACTTTTGATGTTGACGCAACGTTTGATCCTTGTCTAGGTTTAGGCGTCAAAAAATTAATCTGTTTCTTTTGATTTGATAGTTTGTTCTTTTGCGTATTTGGTTTTGGCTATTGTATATGAACTTCATTCTTTGATTCCTTAGACACAAATCGTTTAACGATAGCGGATGTCTTTGAATTTGAACCTGTTTTCAGATCAGAGTTCGATTTGTTCTTAGGAGTTTGTTTAACATCTTGAATTGAGTTCATGTTCAACATACTAGCAGACAAATTTAATTGGTTTAAATTTATTTGTTTGATTTGTTGTTTTTGTTTCATTATCTTGACTCTTATTTTGACCAGTTTTAGCTTTAGTAAATTTTCTTCTTCTCCTTTGGTTCCTTGGTTTTGTGGAACTTGATTTGATTTGAGATTTAACATCTTCAGTTGAAGATTCTTTTTTAGTTTCTTTCTCTTTTTGATCTTTTTGGACATAAGAGTTTGAGTCTTCCGATGTTTCTTCTTTTTGTTTTGCCTTATCTTTGTTTTTAATGATTTCTTCCTCCAACACAGATTCTTTTGAAACAAAAATTTTCTTACTCTTCGGTCATGGTTCATATGATTTAACTTTTATTGGATGACCGTTTTTGATCTTTTCTGTATCCTTTTCTTCAAAGATTTCAACATTGATTTTCTCTTCTTCATTATCAGAAATCTTGTTGTTTTTGTTTTGATAAGCTTTAAGTTTTGCTTTATTATCAGGAGAGTGATCATGTGTGTTAAAATCCTCTGGTAGAGTGTTTGTTATAGATTCAGGCATTGGTTCGTTAGTAAAACCTAATCCTGCTTTTTGTTTATCCTTTATTTCACTCACCAGTTGTTCCATAATCGTTTTGGAACTTTTTACTTTTGCTAGATCAACTTGTGTAGCAGCATGTGCTATTTTCTCCTGTTCCAAGTTCTTAGTCATTTCTTCAAGTTGTTTGGAAACAATTTCTAATTCTTTCAAAGTTTTGTTCCATGAAGTTTGTAAAGAAATGATCTTTTCATCAGATATTTTATGATCATTTTTGAGTTTATTATGCATTAATTCTTCTTGCTTGAGCTTGTCACAAATTTTGTATGAGTAAGTTCGATAATACTCTACTTGTTCAAAGCAAGATTTTGTGAATAGTTTTTCTCTTACTTCAACTGGTATTTCAGGATATTTAGGTGAAGAAGTTCAGATTTAGAAGATGAATTTTCAACCTTTGGTTGATCTGATTGTGCCATTAAAGCAACTTCTTCTGAATCCTCTTTAGGATCAGATTTATCACTCCAATCGTATTCTTCTTCTTCATTCTTAGAATCATATTTAGCCTTTGGATCACTATCTTCTGACCAATCTTCTCCTTGAACTTCTACAATAAGAGATAAATTAGAGGTTAAGTCAGCTGTAAACTGCTCTGCATATGCACTCCAGTCGTATTCATCCTTGATGCTCACTACTAAAGCTTTCTTGAGTTCTTCAGAAGCTTTTGAGTCATCTTTAAGTTCAAGCATTGGTAAGCTTGGTATGGCTTTTGGAATGTCTTCTGAGATGATTGTTGAAACCTCTGATTGCTTGAACTCGATTGGCTATTTCCTCCTTTGTTTCTGGGAGCTTTGCATTCCCTTGAAAAGTGACCATAGCTATTGCAGTTGAAACACCTTGACTTAGACTTGCAAATCCAACAGTCTTGTTAGCACTTGGCTTGTAGTTCCTGTTGACATAAGAGTGTTTCTGAGTTCTATATGCAATCATCACCATTTGCCAATTTAGATTCATTTCCTCCACATCATCTGGGTCCATCTCGAATAAGTCCTGCAAAACAAAATCTAATTGAGTTAAATGACTACCTTGATAAGCTTGAAAACTAGCCATAAAAGCAGTAAAAACAGATTTGGACTCTTCATCCTGTAATAGGATGTTAATGAAATCTTTAACTTTGCTAGGTTTAGCAGAGTTAGAAGATGGAGTCTCAGTATGAGTGTTAGAAGTTTGAGCTTTAGGAGGAGACTGAGGTTGATTTTGTGTTGCATAAGCAAGAGCACTTGTATATGAAGAATTTGTAAAGAACCCTGCTCCAACAAATAGATCACCCTCTTCTTCTGGTAAACTCTCATTTTTAGCCATAAAGGCATTCTCCACAGTACTAGCTGGAGATGCAACATATTTGTATTGAGACATTAAAGCTTCTCTGTCATTATTCCTTGAGCTTTCATCAATTTCAACAGACTAAATTTTGGCTATCAACAGATCAAGATCCATAGGAAATTTCTCAGTATGCTTTAACAGCGTAACTGTTTGTTTCCATGAAGATGGAAGAGCATTGAGAAGCCTAAAGTTTATATCTTTTAGATCATTTTTGATGCCAGCAGTTGACATCTCAGTTGTCAGTTGCACAAGTCTATTCATTATTTGGTTTATGGTTTCACCAGATAAATGCTCAAATAGCTCTAACTGTCTCTTCAATTTCTGTTTCTTGAGATCTTGAATCTCCTTACCACCTTCATAAATTATCTTTAAAGCTTTATACATGGTATATCCCGTTTGATATCCATCTAGTCTAGTTGAGACTTCAAGTGGTAGTCCTTTACACATCAAGGAATAGGCTTTAATGTCATTCTTTACTTTTCTTATATCGTCACCTTGTAACCCATCTTCAGGATATGGTTCTGGAGAGTCTTTAGTATAGACAAACCCTCTATCAGGACCATCTGAAGTGATAGGAATATGAGGTCCTCTTTCTATTGACTTCCATAAGTCAGTGTCAATAGAATTAAGGTGATGTTTCAATCTAAGTGACCAATTCTTAAAATTAGCTCTGTTCTTCAGTTTAGGAACTCTGTTCTTTGAGTCTTCTGATTTCACCATTTTAATTTTTGATTTTAGAAAAAGATTTGTTTTTGTTGTTTTTTTAGTTTTTGAATTAAAACAATGAAATGAAAATATTTTTGGATTTTTTTTTAAGTTTTTGAAAAATTTCTGAAAAATTTCTAAGTGTTGATGTGATGCAACTAAACAGTGATGAAGCGCCCAAACAGTTGTGAAACTTCTTTGACTTTGACTTAGAAACACCTAAGGGGTTGCCTTAGAAAAATTCTCAAATGCCCAAGTTGAAATGCGCCTGAACAGTTGTGAAACGTCTAAACAGTTGTCAGACGCCTGAGTGAAGAAACGCCCAAACAGTTCAAATGCGTCTACACAGTTGTAATACGCCTAGAATTTCTTAGTTTCTAAAAAGTTCCAAAGTAACCAAACAGTTGTGATGCGCCCCACAGTGGTAAAACGCCTAGACCAAAAACACCTTAACAGTTGTGAAACGCCTGAACAGTGGTCAATCGCCCAAACACTTTGGCAATTTCAGTAGTGTTTTGACCTAATGCGCCAAATTCAACAGATTCAAACGAACTCAGATCTGATGAAAATCTTCAAAACTTGTTAAATTGCTCTGAAAACATCCAATTAGACTGTAATTTGATCGATTAACAGTCTTTCATCTTCAATTTCACCAAATAACAACAACAAATCAGTCTTCTGATCGAATTTCATTTCGAAAATGAAGAACAGGTTCGAACACTAATTTGAACAAATTCACTGATTTTTAATGAATTGAACTGCAAATTGTGATTCAATTCATCTTTCTGATGATGAAACACAAATGAAATAAAAAATTGTTAGATTGAATTGCTTATCAATCACAGATTCAAGTGATTCAAAAGTTCAATAGTTTGAAGAACTCAAATCACTAAACCAACAGCTCTGATACCATTTGATAGGATCAAAATGGATCGATCTGGGATGATATTGTGATATATTTCAATCAAACAAACACATGCAATCAATTCAATGCAAACAAATCACAAAAATTCATAGGTTTTCATTGATTAGTAAGCATACAAAGTACACATGTAAGTAAAAACAGTTACAAATCATTCACTGATCTAGTCTCTATCGGTCTCTAAAGACTACTTACACAATACCTTATCTATGTTATTTATACTATCAAAGAAAACAAAATAAGGAACATATATTTACACAATAAGTCCCTACACTATGACAAAACTATACAAAGACTAATAAAGACTAAATATTAATCTTCGAGAGGCATCTACAAGGAGGGCTATTCTTCCATACTTCTAAGTGTGGGGTACTCAATTAGCATATCTAATCAAACCTAAACATGATAAATATAACAAAGTGCTGAAAATAGATTCTTGCATGAGTGGAAAAACATACTTACAATCAACTTTGTTCTTTGTCTATGTCTATTCCAAGTTTAAATTCTTAGATGTACAGGATTTTGGATTAATATGATCTCATTGCATTTGAAAGATTCATGCTTGTAAATATCATAATTTTGAAAAATCTAAACTTCCAAAAAGATTTGTCATTTTTTGTATTTTTCTTAGTTTTGGCAGATTTACATGTGTTATTGATTTAGGAGTGAAACTTCCATGCAATACCTCTACCGAGAGGATTTAGACTTTTGCAGGTGATGAATTGCACAACATGCCTGAGTTTCTCATTCAGTTCAAGATGTTAAGTGAACACTCCTGCTTCTTTCAAAGATCTCATGCCAGTTGCTGAGAACTAAGAATCCTCCTCTTTGTGTCTCATACACAAAAGTTCCTCATCCTCCAAAGCTTTTGTTGAGGGAGAGTATATGTCAAGTCTAAAGAATGTCAGAAGCTTCTCCTTCACTTCTAAAGTTGAGATAAAGCTGCTGATAACGTTACTTGTGCAATCCACAGTGTTTGCAAATGGGTGTATTTTCAATTCTTCAAAATAAGACTAGAAGATTAGCTGATGAAACATCCATGAAGTGCCAAAAAAAGTTTGTATGTGCTGAAACAAAGTCTTTTTCTTAATGACTTTTTCTGAAGCTTCTAAGAAGATGCTACTAGAAAGGGAAAGAAGACTACACTCCAAGACTGCATATTAATCAACATCCATGGTTTTGATAACCATGAGGTTTTGGCAACATCATCTTAGGGGGAGTATTGTTGGACTATTTGAAGATGATACTTATCAAAACCTAAGTGCCGAATCTAATGATGATTACCAAAACTGACACGGTGAAACTATGCTGAAAATATGATCAAAACGAAGAAAATTGACCAAAGTCAAACTTGGTCAACAGTGGTCAAAGTCAACAGTCAACATCAGCGGTTGTCCCGAATGACGTCAGCACCTAGTAGTCACGCATCAGCAACAGAGAATTTATCAGACTTAGAATAATATTTGTGTAATCAATAGGGCTTAAATGTAATTTTTTCATTTATGTAAAGAGTATAAATAGACTAAGTATAGTCATTTTATACTCTAAGCATTGCTAAGCACTAACAGTAACAAACAAGAGTGAATTAGTGTAGTAAGAGAAACAATCAGGTAGAGTGTGTGTGAGAGAAAATTTTCTTACAAACTCCCTTTGTAATCTCCTAGCATCATCATCCATATAAATGAATGAAATTTTTATAAATATGTGTTCTTGAATTATTCATCATTCATTCATCATCATACACTAAATCTTGTATAGATCTTCACTTGAAATTATCAATAGGTCTGTGAGATTCCGCATCACAGATATGATAAACGACAACAATACCATTGCAATATTTGATCCCACGATTATCGATTTTTTCACAACTTAATAAACCATTTAAACCTTAAATGATAACCACATATCACACATACAAAATAAATACATAAAAATATATTAAAACATAACCGTAAAAATTACTATGTCATGTAAATAAATAAATAAATAAAAACATAATAATTAATAATAAAATTTTATCTAAGATTAATAATAATAAACATATTCATAGTCTTGATCTTGATAAGAAAATTATTTCTTATTTTTATTAACTTTACAAAATATTACTTTATTTAATATTAATCAACATCGATCAATCTTTTTAACAAATAACTTGTTTTCCAGTAGTAAAACATGTATTATTGCTCTTAAGAAAATTTTATTATAAAAAATATGTTCCTTATTATTTAACCCAAATTTCATCCGTATACGGTGATTTTTAACCCAAAACCCTATGGTTTTACGCGCATAGACCGTACATCAACCCGTGTATACCTTATGACCATTATACATGTCTTAAAATGACTCTTTTATTCCAAAAACATTCTAAAATTTTTTGTTAAAAATCATTTTCAAAACAGACCAATATTTTTAACCCGAAATTGTCGGTTTTCAGCTTTTTTGCGTGTATAAAATCAACACCGATGACAATGATTGTTAAAGATTTGTTACATAATAAAAAAAACATAAATTTTTAACTTAAGACACAATATTATTTTCTTTTCAAAACCAGACCTGTGCAAAAACACTTATTTTAGACCCGAAAACACCGTTTTTAACGTGTTTTTAAATGTAAAATGTTTACGTGATTAAACGAAATCATACTTACTTTTAACTTATATTAAACATGTTTTAAACTTATTTTGTCTATATTTACAAAGATGCTTGTCTTGATGATAATTAAATTTTGTGAGGTCATTACTAGTGGTCATGTACCATCTATACTTGATTACCATTATTTCTAACTTGTTTTTATCTTTTCTTTAAGTAAAAAATGAATAAAATCTTAAAATTTCCGGATCATGATCACCATATGTATGGATCATTTCAATCATCTCCAAACCAATAAGTTAAGATCAAATCAAGATTAAAAGTGCCAATCATACATACATACAGATATACAAATTATACATACATATATAATCCAAATTATAAATTTTATCTTGTGTTCTTAGTTTTCATTTTAACAAAACACACTTTAAAAACCAAAATATTTCAGATCATGATCACCATCATTCATGGATTATCTCAATCATTTATGAAATACAAAAGCAAGATGAGCTCAAGAACATCATACACACTTACATTCATGAATCACTCATTTTCATCATTTTTAATAAACTCTTTTGAAGATGGGTTTCTTATGAGGTTCATAAACAGAAATCAAAGCTTGATAATCTTGCATGTCAAAATCAAACATAAATGTAAATGAAATTTCTAAAATCAATAACATCAAACACACACACACACATATACATGGTTCACATGCACACACATAAACACCCTTTTACAACCTATTTTTTCTTGAGTAAAAACCATTATTGGAACCTTGGATTTCAAGAAAATATAGATTTTGGTGAACAAAACTTGCAACAATCATTCATTTGTCTTATTGCAAGAGGTTTTTAAAGACAACAAAACTTATCCAAAGATGAGCAATTTAAGAAATACAGATGATTTCTTCTCCTGAGAGCTGGATTTATGAAATCTCTTGAACTAAACTCACTAAAGGATCTTTGAAATCAAATGTTTGATGCTTGAAACAACCTAATATTATAGAAATTTGGAAGAGGTAAGGGTGTTATGGGGGTGGTTTTGGCCGAGGATGGAGAAAGGGAGAAGAGAGAGTGTTTTAGTGAGAGAAAAAGTGTGTATATATGAAATGGATGAATGGTAAAGGTGGAGTGTAATGTTGGTTAAATAGAAAATGATTAAGTGTAGGTAATGTTAGTTAATCATGAGATTGTATTAATTGTTTCACTGGTGGATTGATGGTGCATTTTGCTGGTGGATCATTAATTTTTTTGGTAAAAATTTTAAACGTTCGGGTTTTAAGAGAATATTTTCTATAAAATTAAAATATTAAGCTTTCCAAGGGTTCACAAAATTAATATAATGATCAATAGTCAAAATAATAATTTGTAAACGGTGTAACACAACATGCAACAGACTGTATATTGCATCAAGGCAATATTAAGAAAG
Organism: Flaveria sonorensis; assembly: GCA_025506505.1. Taxonomy (NCBI): domain Eukaryota; kingdom Viridiplantae; phylum Streptophyta; class Magnoliopsida; order Asterales; family Asteraceae; genus Flaveria; species Flaveria sonorensis. The sequence continues at coordinate 22,109,348 of CM046427.1, read as the reverse complement.
TCTAAATTTTACGCGATTAAGCTTAATAATAATAATAATTATTATTTTTCATGACTAATAGTATTTTCACTTAGGATACCTTAATTTATAAAAATCAAAATATATTGACCAGATTTAGTTAACCTAGTTGGCACCAACGCTCATTAAAAGCTATTATCGCAACGCGACCAGGTAATTCTTAAAATTACCAATTATAAAATTTTTGCATAAAGGGGCTTTTCTAGACCTTAGATGACCTTAATTATCAGAAAATTAAGTCTTATAATGCATTCAATTAATTTAGCACATTTTATTAATGTACGGATATTAACCTGGAAACACGGGATGTCGCATAAATCTTTTTGTTTGTTTTGAAAATTTTGCTCATCAGCTATGTAAATTAATGCATAGGCTATAAAGACTTGGCTTTATGTATTTGCGTGAAATTATTTTTGTAATATTTCAAAATTTGAATGTTTGTTAATAAATTTTTTTATAATTTTAACATGATTAATATACGGATGGTAAAATATCACTCACTGTGCATGTATATGTGTCAAACTGTTGTTTTTAAGAGCTGGCTTAACTTGGCTTTATTTAAAACCTTAAATTTTAAAATCCTTAAAATTTTAATATTTCAAATTTTAAAGTGTATGATTATGCACATATTCTGCTGCATTTGATATTTCCATATTCATTTTTCTCCTCCTAAATATTTGCATATTTACAAAAACTTTTAAAAAATGAAAAAAATTTGAAATTGGTTTGTGAAAATTATCAAAGTCCAATTTGTTTGCTTGCATGTTGAACTTTAATGAAATTAATGATTTGCATGCTTGGACATGAATCATTTTCACATGACATGAGATCATACTAGTCTTAAATTCTCAATGAGTTGGTTTGATGATTTTGAGAATAGACATAGACTAATACAATGTTGATTGTAGATATTGTTGTCTACTTAAACTCATGCATGGTATTAATGATTGATTGAAACAGTTAGTGATTATCATGTTTTGGGTATATTTAGATGATTTGTATGTACCCCACACCTGATTATATGTTAAGATCAACCCTCCTTAAGATATGCTAGAATGCACTTTCAATACTTATGACCTAGCTACTTAGTAGTATAAATGCTCAATTTGATCCATATTGTGTGATCCATATTGGGATTAATTTGGACTTCATTTTGGATGGTGATCCTCTTTGGGATTTTTTTGAGTCATTCATAAGGAATGTAGTCTAAAACACTTTATTGATTGTTCATCCAAGATAGATATGTTCCTCACTGGGAATCTTTTTGGATCATGATGTAGGTCATTCAGGTCTGTGCTTAGCATAACAAAGAATGCCTTAGTGTACTCCAGGTCTATAATAATCATAACAAAGGAGACACTTGTATGATTGAGCAGTTTATAAACTGTTTCACTTGGTGTATATGAGTTACTTTAGAAGCAACCTATATTTGATAGACCAATGCTTTCCATAAACCAAGATGGGTGTTGCTTACCACACAATCATAAGAATTTAGTTCTTCATTATTATATGTGATGTTAGGTGTCCCATGCTGAGCCTATCCACACATCAAACAAAGTATTGTCAGTCTTTATTGGTGGAAAATGACTCAAGTGAAAATCTAATCTAGTGTACTATCATTTCTCATGAGTGGTCATGTGTGATTCAAACTTGTTTGTCATTTTGAAAACATGAATGTTTGTTTGATATCTTGATTATGAAAAGATGTATGTTTGATGTTAAACTAGGACTTTAACAAAATCAAGCTTTTATGAAATTAATGTTTTAAAAACATTACTTGTTTGGTTCATAATTGATCATACCAAGTGACTAAACCAAGAATTCAAATCTTGCTGAATCAAATGGTTTTGTAAAAAGGTCAGCCAACTGATTATTAGTATGAACTTTGATCAACTTAATCAGACCTTTTTCTAGCAATCTTTCAAAAAATGATATCTGATATCTATATGTTTTGTTTTGGAATGTTGAACAGGATTATCAATTATGAGCATTGTAGTAGAATTGTTTGTGCGTATGGGTGTTTTAAGGAAATTAAAGCCATAATCAAGCGTTTGGTTTTGAATCCAAAGCACTTAAGAATAGCATGCAGAATCAGAAACATATTGTGCTTTTGGTGTTGACACAAACATATTTGTTTGTTTCTTGCACTACCAGGAGATCAATCTTGTTCCAAGAAACTAACATCCTCCTATTGTGGATTTTCTATTATTGTTGCATTCACCATAATCACTGTCAGTGCATGCAAATAAAGCGAAATCTCCATCTTTACGATACCAAAGGCCAAGTGCTGGTTTGCTTTTCAAATATTTGAAAATCCTCTTTACAACATTGATATGTATTTCTTTTGAATCTGCTTAGCATCTTGCACACATGCAAACTGCATAGATGATGTCTGGTCTGCTTGTTGTGAGGTACATCAGGGAGCATATCATGGATTTGTAAAGCTTCTGATCAACTGATGTTCCTTCTGATCTGGGCCAAACTTCAATCCAGTTGCAAACGGTGTTTTGCTTATATGCAATCAGTCATGTTGTGTTTCTTCAAGATTTGATTCACATACTTGCTTTGATTGATAAAAATTCCTTCAGCAGATTATTGAACTTCAAGACCAAGGAAGAAGGTAAGTTCTTCCATTGAGCTTATTTGGAATTTTGATTGCATAAGAACCTTAAACTCTATACAAAGCTATATGTTAGTGGACCCAAATTTGATGTTATCCACATAGACTTGTACAACTAGCTAGTCTTGCCCTTTTCTTTTCAAGAACAATGTTTGGTCAATCTTCCCTCTAGTATACCTATTTTGTAGTAGAAACTTGGGTAAAGTTTCATACCACTTCCTAGGTGCTTGATGGACACCATACAGAGCTTTATCTAACTTGTAGACTCTGTGAGGAAAGTCTGGGTCTTTAAACCCTAGCAGTTGAGCAACATATACCTCTTCATCTATCTTTCCATAGAGGAATGCACTTTTCACATCCATTTAGAAGACAGTGGAGTTCTTTGATGAGGTACATTCAAGGAACATGGGGATGGCTTCTAGTCTAGCTACCAGAGCAAAGACATCGTCATAATCAATGCCTTCCTCTTGCTTGTAACCCTGGGCAATGTTCCTTGCTTTGTTTCTAATGACAATTCCTCGGTTATCAGCTTTGTTTCTAAATAACCATCTTGTGCCAATGGCATATTGACCTTCTAGTAGATCACACCTCTTGATTCCAAAATTGTTGTAGTTCCTCTTGCATGGCTTCTATCTAACTATTGTCTTTGAGTGCTTCGATGATGTTTTTGGGTATAGAGAGAGATAGAAAGCAAGAAAATAGGCAAATATCTGCTATATCAGATTGACTGTGTATCAATTTGACATTAAGATCACCAATGATATTCTCTAAGGGATGATATTTATGAGCTCTTGTTGTTTTAATTTGATCAACAGGATAGCTGAATCAAGATTATTGATTGTTTGGTCAGATGTTGATGGGTGAGCAAGGGTATTTGAAGTGACTGGTTGGTCTGGCCGTGTAGTTTCATTGAATGTTTATGGTGAATCATGAAAGAAATCTAAGATTTCATCATCATGATGAGTGTTTGGTAGTGAATGCTAGTCATCATCTTCTTCAGCTGTATCTGGATGATGTGACTTTGTTTGTTTGCTTGGTTGAGGGTCAAATGAAGCTTGTGGTTGATTTATCACCAGAGGTTATGATGATGGAGTCTTTGTTGATATTCCTCTTGAAGTCTTTGTTTGATCTGGAGGAGTTATAACTATTGTACTGGAAGGAGTAATGTTTGTTCTCCTTGGAGGGTCTACAGTTAATGGAACATCAATGTTTGTTGGAGGAACCATGGGATATTCGATGTCAAATGATTTTGTTTGTTGTAAGGCCCCAATCCAGAAGAACCCACAGTTGGTCATTCATAGCATCATTCCTTATTAAAACTCATTTAAACTATATGAACATAAGAAAATATTGCAGCGGAAGAATTATCAAAAGCCATTTCATGCATTAATAACTAAGTTTGCCAAGTAGTACATCGTTGGTTAAAGTTACAAAAGAATTGTATTAAAAAACAACAGTATTATTTTTGCATGAGATGGATGCCAGTCTTTTCCTGTCAAGTAGCTTAAACTCCGTGCCACACTCAACAACCACATTACCTGCCAACTGAAAATGCATAAAAAGTCAGCGTTGCTGAGTGAGTTCTAGTATATATAACAAAATACTTCACTTTTAATAAAACCTTTCCTTTACTTTCGTTCGTGATCACACATCATACGTACATATTGATAATAATCATTTATTATCCTTTATCATCGTTCATAATTGTTCTTTTCATACTTTATTATCTTTCCACTTATATCTAGATCCTGCCATGCCCCATCCTCAGTGCACAAAGAGACTAAAGTCTTGGGGGCATGTGGCAAGGACCCCGTTTCGTACTTTTGTATCAGTCACAAAGATTGACCGTTAGGTGTGCACTCGGCACACTGTCGAGGTGGCAACCCATAAAGAGTTGTGAACCCCTTTTATATGCTTGCAAGACTTTTAGTTCATTCATTATGTTCCACTTCTCATTATCTTTATCTTCCACTTTCATTACAATAATACTTCACGTACATAAGCATATCATACCGCGTAAAGTCACATAGTAATACGTAATATAGAACATTAACAACAACCCACAAACATACAAGACATCAACAGGCATAAACCATCAAAACATTTTAGAACTTAACATAACATTCTACATCCCAAGATTTCAGAAAATCCTAAGTCCCTAAAGAAATACGGATGAACATAGGGCAATGCGGCTGAATTTTCAGCAAATGCGGACAAGCAAATGCTGATGAAAATCTCAGAAAATATTCTAAGTGTCTAAAGATGTGTGGGTGAACTAAATGCGGATGAACAAGTCCAAATGTGGATGAACCATACTAAATGCGGATGATCAAAATCTCTAAGTGAGCAGGTCAATGTAGTTGAGGTGATAGCAATAGTAAGCAGGGAAGCAGAAGCAAAAGGTCTTCAATTTCTCTTTCACGATGATGGCTGCTTTTAGACCACCTTTTTTTCTATTTATTATGTAGTAAACGAGTCTTAGCTCAGCAAATGCGGATGGACACTTAACAAATGCGGACGAACACTTAACAAATGCGCATGAACACATAACAAATACACATGAACACTTAACAAATGCGGATGAACACTTAACAAATGCGGATGATCACTTAACAAATGTAGATGAACAGATGCCCACAGTGGATAGCCAAAGTCCACAATGGACAGTCTAAATGCCTAAGTGTCCACAGCGGACATGCAAAGTCCATAGCGGACATGCAAGTCCGCAGCGGACAGTCTAATGTCTCAAGTGTCCACAGCGGACGGCTAGTGTCCACAGCGGACACCAAGTCTATCACCTGTGATACAACTTACTCAAGTTCCAGTCTCCATACATCATTTTAAGCATATTCTTAGGTTAGATCCATTGGTCTAACACTTAAAACAGAGCTTCCAACTACACAACATCAACGAAGACATTCAAAACACACACACATCGCATACACATCAGATGAAAAACATAGAAAACTCATGCTTCAGTTGTAAAAATTCAGTTAATATGCATTTCAGCCCCAAACAAGTTTAAAACAAGTAAAATAGGGGAATCTAGAACTCACCTCTAGCAGCTTTCGAGTAAGACATCTTCACACCTAAAGCAATTGGGAGTTCTAGCACTTAAACACTCTGAAACAAGCAGCCAAACACAAAAGAACACATAAAAATTGGTCTAGGAGCTCGAACTCAACTAAAACCGAATAAAAAACACAAGAAAACCTCACCTACAAGCAGATCTTCCACCTTCTCTCTCTAGAAACCGATTGCAACTTCTTCTCTCTTCTGTGCAGCCGAAGGCAAAGTCTGTAAAAGAAGTGTGGGCTGCCATGCTTCTTTTAAATCCCATAGTGGGTAAGTATGCTAGTTGCAGAACTTTAACACCTTGACTTGGGACATTTCTTTTTCTTTTTAAATTTCCTAGTGTTACAAGTCCACCCCCCTTATATAGGTTTCGTCCCTAAGACCTATCACTCCTCAAATAGCTGTCGGTAATGCTGCCTCATCTCTTTCTCAGTTTCCCACGTAGACTCGGATCCCTTCCTGTGTCTCCACTCTCGCACCAGTGGAACCACTTTATTCCGCATCCTCTTCTCTTTTTGTCAATGATGGCCGCGGGCTGCTCCATATAATTGAGCCGTTCATCTACCTCAATTTCCTCCAGTGGTACGATCATATCTTCTTTGGCTAAGCATATTCTTAGATGAGATACATGGAATGTTGGATGAATCTCACTTAACTCATCGGGTAGCTCCAACATGTAGGTCACCTCTCCTACTCGAGCAATGATTTTGAAAGGCCCTATATACCTCGGGCTCAGCTTACCCCACTTTCTAAACCGGATAATCCCCTTCCAAGGTGAAACCTTCAACATAACTTTATCACCCACCTTGAATTCAATCAGTCTACGCCTCTTGTCAGCATACGACTTTTGTCTATCTTTTGCCGCCTTCATAATGGCCTTGATCTTCTCTAACTTTTCGGTCGTAGCCTCGATCACCTTGATGCTCCCTAGCTCCTTCTGCCCAATGTCACCCAAACATATGGGCGTTCTGTACTTCCTACCGTATAGCATCTTATATGAAGGCATACCAATGCTGGCATGATAACTGTTGTTGTATGAGAATTCGGCTGATGGTAAGTGTTCGTCCCAACTTCCTCCAAAGTCAATGACGCATGCTCAGAGCATATCTTCAAGCGTCTGGATGGTTCTCTCTGACTGACCATCTGTCTGAGGATGGTAAGCCGTACTGATATGCAACCTCGTCCCCATCGCATCATGGAATCTCTTCTAAAACTTAGAGGTAAACCGAGTGCCACGGCCAGACACTATAGACATTGGTACACCATGACGAGTCATAATCTCTTTGAGGAATAGATCCGCCAACCTCTCAGATGAATACGTCTTGCGGATCGATAGAAAGTGAGCACTCTTCATCAAAAGGTCAACTATCACCCATATGGCATCGTACCCCCTTGCCGTACATGGTAACTTCGTAATGAAGTCCATGGTGATGTGCTCCCATTTCCACTGGGGTATATACAAGGGTTGCATTTTCTCGTATGGCTTCTGATGTTCCGCCTTCACTTGCAAGCAAGTAGGGCACTTGCTCATATACTCCGCTACATCGCGCTTCATTCCTTTCCACCAGTAATGTTTCATCATATCATGAGACATCTTTGTAGCACCGGGATGAATTGAGTATCGAGTTTTATTACCTTCATCCATGATCTTTCCCCATAGATCTCCATAACGAGGGATCCACATCCGCTCGAAGCCGGTTCTAACTCCGAGAGTGTTCTCGCCAAACTCCGCGACTAGACCTTTCATCCTTTCGGAGTTAAGGTGATCTTCTTTCAATGCTTCATCTTGAAACTCCTTGACCTATTTCATCACATCAGAGGTCATTACCAACTGATAAGCTTTGACTCGGATCGGCTCGGGTCTCTATTTTCGGCTAAGGGCATCTGCCACTACGTTGGCCTTGCTCGGACGGTAGTGGATCTCATAATCATAATCCTTGATAAGCTCCAACCATCTCCTTTGCCTCATGTTGAGATCCTTTTGCTAGAAGAAGTACTTCAAGCTCTTATGGTTAGTGAAGATAGTACACTTCGTCTCCTACAAGTAGTGCCTCCAAATCTTCAATGCAAAGACTACAGCCGCCAACTCCAGGTCATGAGTAGCATAGTTAGCCTTATGGATTTTCAACTATTAGGACGCATAGGCTATTTCCCTCCCTCGCTGCATCAGCACGCAACCCAATGTCGAATAAGAAGCATCAGAGTAGACAACTAAGTCTTCGCTCCCTTCGAGCAAGATCAAGACAAGAGCTTGAGTCAATCTCGTCTTTAGCTCTTCAAAAGCATTCTCCTGTTCTCGACCCCATACAAACTTCACCTCCTTGCGGGTCAGCTTGGTCAATGGTGAGGCTATCTTAGAAAAGTCTTGGATGAATCTCTGGTAATGGCGCGCTAAACCCAAGAAACTGCGGATCTCGAATGGCGTCTTTGGAGTCTTCCATTGTGCTACCGCCTCCACCTTTGCCGGGTCCACCATAATCCCTTCAGAATTAACCACATGACCCAAAAACTGAACTTCCTGCAACCACGCATTTGGAGAACTTAGCATACAGCTTCTCTCTTCTAAGCGTCTCCAATACCTTGCGAATGTGGCCAGCATGTTTTTCTTCGCTTTTCGAATAAATCAGGATATCATCGATAAACACAATCACTGATTTATCCAACATCGACCGACACACCCGATTCATCAAATCCATAAAAGCAGCTGGCGCGTTGGTTAAACCGAAAGACATAACGAGAAATTCGTAATGCCCATATCACGTCCAAAACGCGGTCTTCAGGATATCCTGTTCTTTAACTTTTAGCTAATGATAACCATATCGGAGATCTACCCTTGAGAACCAGCTGGCGCCTTGAAGATGATCAAACAAGTCATCAATCCTAGTTAGTGGATACCGGTTCTTCGCCGTCAACTTATTCAACTCACGATAGTCGATGCACATCCTCATGCTACCGTCCTTCTTCTTTACAAACAATACCGGAGCACCCCAGGGAGAGTTACTCTGTCGGATGAACCCCTTATCTAGTAACTCTTGCAACTGGACCATTAATTCTATCATCTCGGAGGGAGCTAGTCGATACGATGCCTTAACAACAAGTTGGGCACCAGGTATCAAATAAATCTGGAACTCGATCTCACGGTCCGGTGGCACACCTGGTAGATCCTTTGGGAATACGTCTGGGAAGCCATACACGACCAGTACGTCAGACAATCATGGTACTGACGCATCCACATCTTTCACATAAGCCAGGTAGGCACTACACCCATGTTTCATGCACTTCTCTGCCACCACCATTGAAATTACCTTCGGAACAGTACTGACCCTATCACCGTAAGTTGTCACCGAACTCCCATCAGGTGCGGTCAAACGAATCATCTTCTTGCGACACACAATATTTGCCTCATAGGCTGCTAGCCAATCCATCCCTAGAACCACATCAAATCCGCCTAGGGGCATCATGAATAATTTAGCAGAGAACCTATGGCCTTCCAACTCTATGTCACAATCCTCTATTAGATCAGAAATCTTGGTAGACTTACCAATTGCAGTTTCTACATCAAAGGGCTTATCAATACTTCTACATCTAACAGGCAACTTAACACAGAAGGCAGTAGAAATAAAAGTCTTACTATCACCAGAATCGAAAAGCACAGAGGCATAAATTTGATTTACTAGGAAGGTACCTGACACAACATCAGGATCCACTCTAACCTCCTCCTGGGTCATAGTAAATGCTCTGGCCTTTGCCTTCTACCCTTCCTTCTCCTTCTCGATCCCCTTTCTCACCCCGAAGTTCTCAGCCCTCGGTTCCTTGCAATCCCTACTCAGATGGCCCTCTTCACCATAATTATAGCACCTCATCTCCCCACAATACCTTGCCAAATGACTAGGCTTCCCACATTAGAAGCAGACGTTCAGTCCCCACTTACACTCTCCCATATGTTCCTTCCTACACTTCTTACATTCCCTCCTGTTGTTCCCCTTACTCAATCCTGGGCGACGATCATCAATCCTCATCTTCTTCTCCTTGATCCTATAGTTGTCACTCTTGAAACTCTTCCCATTACCATTCTTGTTCCAACTATTTTCAACCTTCCTCTAATTGGCGCCGAGTCCCTCTCATCATACAATCTTCCAACCAAATCTACCATAGACCTAAATGTGCTTAGTCTAGCGGCTACCATGTTCCTCCTAATGTCCACGGGCAAACCCTGCATGTACCTCTTAATCTTCTTGGACTCCGGAGTTACTAGATCCAGCACAAGTCTTGCAAGTTCATTGAACTTAGAGGTATACTCTTGATGAGTCATGTTTCCAGCCTCCAAATGCAAGAACCCCTTCTCAAATTTGTCCAACTCCCGACGTGGATAATACTCCTCCAGTACCAGTTCCTTCAAATCCGACCACCTCATCCTTGCTATAGATTTCTCTACCTTGGCTTGGACAATGTTGTCCCACCAGCATAATGCCGAGTCAGCGAAAGAATAGGAGGCAAACTTCACCTTTTGACCCTCTCGGCACTCACTGATGTCTAGGACTGCCTCCATCTCTCGAACCCAATGGTGAGCAGCACTGGCATTGCCGTTACCATCAAAGGTCGGGGGTTTGCACCTCTGAAACGCCCCATAGGTGCACCCGTTAGCGATGTCTTTCTCCTCCTCACTGTCATCATCATGAGTTACCACCTTTGGGCTAGATGGCTTTTCCTTTGCTTTCTCCTTCTTCCCAGCATCATCAGTTCTCTCACCCTCCTTTACAACCCTTAACACTTCAGTCACCACTGAGGGCAACATATTTTGCATGACGTTGTAGACTTCGTCAGCAATAGCTTCCTTTACCATAGACTTGAGGGTAGCTGATCCTGCACCCTCTTGGTGGCTATGGAGGTCTGTGTCCACATGAATCATCTCAGGAGCCTTAGCCTTGCTCTTGGTGACACGTGGCCCAGTGGTACGCCCGCCACAAGCACCACCTCAGGTTTCCTTCCTAGATTTTCTCCCCGCCATAAAATCTACTTCCTATAAGATTCAAACACTAACAAGGTCATTCAAGATAATAGCTTAGAATATGTCAAGTATAGTAAGTCCCTAATTATAGTGGCCAGTTGTGATTAGCCACTTACTTTACTCTTCATCCCCCAAGCATTCCAAATCCAGACTACATCAGCATCCAAATCTACTAAGCACATAAATCAAATAGCACACGCACACAATACCGGTTAACTCTAAGAAAATAAATTACCTGATGGCATGTAGCTACTTGGGCTGGCATCCTTCCATTCGGTCCCATTCTCAGTTTAAGTTTAGGTTTTGGAAATAATTTACCCAATTCTCTTAATCTTTGGCTCTGATACCAACTTGTAAGGCCCCGATCCCGGAGACCCCACAGTTGATCATTCATAGCATCATTCCTTATTAAAACTCATTTAAAATATATGAACATAAGAAAATATTGCAGCAGAAGAATTATCAAAAGCCATTTCATGCATTAATAACTATGTTTGCCAAGTAATACATCATTGGTTAAAGTTACAAAAGAATTGTATTAAAAAACAACAATATTGTTTTTGCATGAGATGGATGCCAGTTTTTGCCTGCCAAGTAGCTTCAACTCCGTTCCACTCTCAGCAACCACATTACCTGCCAACTGAAAATGTATAAAAAGTTAGCATTGCTGAGTGAGTTCTAGTTTAAACAATAAAATACTTTACTTTGAATAAAACCTTTCCTTTACTTTCGTTCATGATCACACATCATACGTACATCTTGGTAATAATCATTTATTATCCTTTATCATCGTTCATAATCGTTCGTTTAGTACTTTATTATCTTTCCACTTCTATCTAGATCCTACCATACCCCATCCTCGGTGCACAAAGCGACTAAAGTCTTGGGGGCAAGTGGCAAGGACCCCATTTCGTACTTTTCTATCAGTCACAAAGACTGACTGTTAGGTGTGCACTCGGCATACTGTCGAGGTGGCAACCCTTAAAGAGTTGTGAAACCCTTTTATATGCTTGCGGCTTTTAATTCATTCATTATGTTCCACTTCTCATTATCTTTATCTTCTGCTTTCTTTACAATAATAGTTCACGTACATACGCATATCATACCACGTAAAGTTACATAGTAATATGTAATGTAGAACATTAACAACAGCCCTCAAACATACATAACATCAACAGGCATAAACCATCAAAGCATTTCAGAACTTAACATAACATTCTACATCCTAAGATTTCAGAAAATCCTAATTCCCCTAAGAAATGCGGATGAACATAGGCCAATGCGGCTGAATGTTCAGCTAATGCGGACAAGCAAATGTGGATGAAAATCTCAAAAAATATTCTAAGTGTCTAAAGATGTGCGGGTGAACCAAATGCGAATGAACAAGTCCGAATGTGGATGAACAAGTCCAAATGCGGATGAACCATACTAAATGCGGATGATCAAAATCTCTAAGGTTGAGGTGATAGCAATATAAAGCAGGGAAGCAGAAGCAAAAGGTCATCAATTTCTCTTTCACGGTGATGGCTGCTTTTAGACTGCCTTTTTTTCTATTTATTATGTAGTAAACGAGTCTTAGCTCAGCAAATGCAGATGGACTCCAACAAATGCGGATGGACACTTAACAAATATGGATGAGCACTTAACAAATGCGCATGAACACTTAACAAATACAGATGGACACTTAACAAATGCGCATGAACACTTAACAAATGTGGATGAACACTTAACAAATACGGAGAACAAATGCCCATAGCGAACAGCCAAAGTCCACAGTGAACAATCTAAATCCCTAATGGTCCACAGCGGACAGGAAAAGTCCACAACGAACATGCAAGTCCACAACGGACAGTCTAATGTCTCACGTGTCCACAACGGACGGCTAGTGTACACAGCGGACACCAAGTCTATCACCTGTGATACAACTTACTTAATTTCCAATCTCCATACATCATTTTAAGCATATTCTTAGCTTAGATCTATCGGTCTAACACTTAAAACAGAGCTTACAACTACACAACATCAACGAAGACATTCAAAACACACACACATCGCATACACATCAGATGCAAAATGTAGAAAACTCATGCTTCAGTTGTAAAAATTCAGTTAATATGCATTTCAGCCCCAAACTAGTTTAAAACATGTAAAATAGGGGAATCTAGAACTCACCTCTAGCAGCTTTCGAGTAAGACTTCTTCAGACCGAGAGCAATTGGGAGTTCTAGCATGTAAACACACCGAAACAAGCAGCCAAACACAAAAGAACACATAAAAATCGGTCTAGCAGCTCGAATTCAACTGAAACTAAACAAAAAACACAAGAAAACTTCACCTATAAGCAGATCTTCCACCTTCTCTCTCTAGAAACCGATTGCAACTTCTGCTCTCTTCTGTGCAGCCGAAGGCAAAGTCTGTAAAAGAAGAAGTGTGGGTTGCCTTGCTTCTTTTAAATCCCATAATGAGCAAGTTTACCACTTGCACAACTTTAACCCCTTGACTTGGGATATTTCACCTTTCTTTCTTTTTCTTTTTAAATTTCCGGGTGTTACATTTGTGATCAATATCAAACAACCTATCTGATCTGATGACTTTCTTAGTGAAAGAATGTTTGTTAAAAGTAACATCAGTTGTTTCTACCACTATGTTTAATCCTGGATTGTATACTATGTAAGCTTTTGAGCTTCCAGTGTAGCCAACAAAAAATCCATCGTTTGCTTTTGGAGCAAACTTAGATAAATGTTCTCTGGTGTTTAGTATGGATACAAAACATCCGAATGCTTTAAGAAATCCATAAAAGGTTTTCTTTTAAACATTAATTCATATGTAGTTTTGGTATATTCTTTAATTATTAATGTTCTGTTTTGAATGCAGCAAGCTGTGTTGATTGCTTCAGCCCAAAAGGATATGGGCAATAGAGAGTCGGCTAGCATAGATCTAGCAGCTTCTATCAATGTTCTGTTTCTCCATTCAGCAACTCCATTATGCTGAGGAGTCCTTGCCCCACTGAATTGATGACTTATTCCTTTCACTGCACAAAAGGAAGAAACAATGTCATTCTTAAATTCAATACCATTATCACTTCTAAAAGTTATTACTTTAAGGTCCAATTGATTTTTAATTTTAGTGAAAAATAATTTGATGATTTCTATTATTTTAGACTTGTGTATTAGAGTGAAAACACAGGTGAATCTGGAGTAATCATATACTATAACAAGGTAATATTGCTTCTTTCCTATGCTCAGGATGTTTGTAGGGCCAAAAAGGTCCATATGAAGCAATTCGAGTGGTGTGTGGTTAGAGTTTACCAATTTAGACTTATGAGACACTCTATGTTGTTTGCCTTTCAGACATGTAGTGTGGTGGTCTGTACAAAAGAACTCTTTTTGTGGTAGACCTATTACTAAATCATTTTTAACTAATTGATTAATTATGTTAAAATTAGTGTCTCCTAATCGTCTATGCCATAACTGGGAAACATCTTCTGATGCTTTTGATAATAAACAAGTTTCAAGGGTTGATGTTGAAACTATGTTCATATCAACAATTTATGTGTTGTTTTGATGAGGAATTTTTAAAAGGATACAGTTTTTAGGTATTTGAAATCCAGTCTTGAGGATGTAGCAATTGTTGGAGTCAAAGAGGGTGGCATGTCTTTATCACAAATTTGGGATACACTGAGAAGATTAAACTAGATGTTGGAGCACTAATTGACATTTTCAAAGTTGACCAACCCATTAGACACTATTCCTTCACCAGTTATCTTTCCACTTGCCTTGTCACCTCCAAATGCTACGTTTCCTCCTTGTTTGCTCTTGAAATCTTGTAGGAGGGAACAATTTCTAGTCATATGTCGTGAGCAACCACTGTTAACATACAAGATGTTGTTAAGCCTTCTTTGATGTCCCTGCATAGACAAAGAAATTAACTAGAGGGTTCAACCCAAGCTAAGGTGGTCTTGGGTTTTCCATCTTTCCCCATAACACAAATTTCTTCTAAAGTAGCATTTTCAACTGGCTTAGGAATTCTAGGTATACTAGATTTCCTTTGCATGTTTTTAGCTCTATCAGGAGAAGTTCTTTGACCTCTCCTCCTTTAAGTGCTAAGGTCAGATTTGTGTCTATTTTGAGACTTATGTCTATTGTCTCTTTGTTTAAAGTTATCATAAAATGTTTTGTCATTGTTTAAAACAAATTTTGTATGAGGAGTTTGTCTTGGTACTCCTTCCTTGTTCTTTTTATGAATAAATGTCTGCTTCTCAGTTGATTTCTCAACTTGAGGTTGTTTGTTTTGCATTTTGTTTTTCTTATTGAAAAAGCAATTGGTTATACTATGATTGTTTCTTTCACAAATTGAACAGTAGTTGTGAAAATGACATGCTTCTATACTTTGATTGTTAATATCATAGTATTTGCAGTACTTACCATATTTGCACTTTTCTGTATCGTGGGTGTGTTGATCACACCACTCACGGTAAGGCAAATTTGCAGTACTTTGTTTGTTAAAAACTTTTGATTTTATGTTTGACTTTAATGGAATATCAAAAGTTACAGTTGGTTGTTATGGATGAATGGGGAATTTTCCTTTCCCTTTGTTTGTTCTCCTGGGAGAGACAGTGGAAGACTCACCCTTTCTTCCACTTGAGCAGATATCAATTACTTATGCCTGCTTTGATTGTTTTGGTGTTGTATCAACCACACTTGAAACTTTTTTAATTTTAGTAATTGGTTGATCTGACTCATTATATAGTAGATCCTCATCATCTTCATATGTTGTGTGTACATCAAATTCATTGTTTTCGCCTTGATAGAAATCTATTGATTTTATTTGTGGTGGTGCTTGACTTTTTACAAATTTTCTCAGAGGTGATTTTTATATTAATGATGATTTAGATGATGATGAAGATGATGATGGTTTGTAGTCATTTGTCCTGTTGTGAGGGTCAAGTGATTCCTCATGCTTATTGGTCATTGAGTCAGGTAGTGGGATGTAGTTATCATTATAAGATGGGTTAACCTTATTGTATCCCAGACCTGAAGGGTCTTTGAATGCCCTTTGTTGAGCAATAAGTTCTTCAAACTTCTTATTGCTCACCTGAAACTTTTGAAGTTTCACTTCAGTTTCAGCTTGTAATTTTTTTGACCAAGTCAAAGATTCAAAGAGTTGCTCAACTTGAGCTGCTAGTGTTAGCTTTTTCAGACAACAGTTTGTCCAAATTATTTTTCAGTGACAGAATTTCGATCTCATATTGTTTTTGTTCTTATTTTAAACTGTCATTTAAAATGTTTGTTTTAATAACTTTCTTGGAAAGTTAGTTTGCATGCTCTTTGTATCTTGTGATTTCATCAATGCATGCTTAAGAACAAAGATTCTCCTTTACCTCTTTTGGGATTTTTGCAATCTTATCCTCAACATGAGCCATGAGGGCATGGTCAAGAGATTGTATCTCTATCTCATACATACTCCAATCACACTCACCATCCTATTTGATTATCATAGTAGAGGACTTGGAGTTTTGATTAGGGCTGTACTGTGTGATTTATGCTGGTATTGGTGCAGACGTGATGCTGATTGGAGGTGGAACTTGTCTGCTTGTACGATAACCACTTGAATTTTATGGTTGTTGGTTGTTTCTGTCAGCCTTGGGTTATTGACATTCTCTTGAGAAGTGACCATAGAGTTGATAGTTGTAGAATTTCACTTTGGACTTGTCAAAACCTATCTTTGTTTTCTTGTCCATATTCAACCCCCTATTTCTTTGCAGAAACATCTTTGATCTGTATGCTATCATTGCCATAGACTATTAAAGATCCATCTCTTCAACCATATCTGGTGGGAATTCATCCAATTCTTGCTAGATAATTTATGATGGTGTGAGATTTGCACCCAAGTATGCTTCAAAACTTGTAGAGAAGGTTGCAAAGGCTGCCTTCTACTCCTCACTTTGCAGAATGATTGGGAGAGCATCCATGGTTTTCTTAAAATTATGTATGTTTTGGGTCTTTGTATGTTGTTGTTTGTTAGAGCTGGAAGCATCTGGGTGTTTTATGGTGATTCAGGAGTAGAAAGAATGAAGTTTCACTGGAATCAAGAAACTCCTCCTCTTCTTCATCACTAGTGCATGTCAAGAATGCACTGTCTGTTTTTTGCATCTCATTCAACTTGTAGATTCCACATGTCTAACTGTGCTGTTGTTTCTGGACTTCTCATCTAGTTCTAGTGCCTCTACTTTGGCCACTAGTGCATCTAATGATAATGCTTTAAGATCCAGTGTTGCTGTCATTAGAGAGACTAATTGAGTCTAGCTCTCTGGAAGAGTATGCAACATTTTATTGTTGATCTCCATAGATTCGTATTTGAGACCATAAACAATCATCTTATTTACCAGCTGTACGAATCTATGGAGCTATTATGGTATTGACTCTCCATGAACATCGTGAATGGTTTCATTCTGGGTCCACAATTTTTCTTTCTTGATTTCCCTGATTTCCTCACTTCCTTCACACATTGTGTGAAGCACCTTCCACTATTCATGTGCTATTTTGAATTTCTCAACTCTTATCAGTATCTCAAATGGCAGAGTCATTGCCAAAATGTCGTAAGCCTTCATGTCTATTTTGACCTTTTTCAGGTCATCACTAGCTACACTCTTTAAGCTTATAGATTTCTAAATGTTGTAATCTGGACCAAGAGTCACAGGTATGAATGGTCCCTTGGTTATGGAAGTCCATAGATCCGGGTCTTGAAAAATAATCCAGTTTTGGAACATTATTTTCCACTATTTGAAGTCAGCTTTGTTCTTGAGTCTGGGTGGTTTGAGACAACTATTTGAACCTGACATTTCATTTGACATGATTGTAACTTAACGGTTTAATTCAAATTTGTATGATTATATAGCTCGATGCTAAATTTTGATTTATCCGAAGGTCACTATGATTTGTTTGTTGTTTTTGTCACTTTCAATTTTCTACCGAATAAAGAAAATTAATTAAAGTGAAATTAATTAATTAATGTCCAAGGATATGTCACAGGCAAGTCTCGGTAGAATAAAAGAGAATATTCTATTAAGTAATGTCAAAATCAATCAAACCCCGTTTTTTAATGATGTCAGTAAAAAATTCAAAACCTTAAAAACAAATAACATGTTTTAAAGTTAACTTTTTGGATCAAAAAGTGTCTTTTTCAAAAATTCAAAAGAAGAATCGGTGTCTTCTTTGTTTTTGACAAAAAACCAACAAAATCACCATTGATTTTGAAAGTTTGTTATGAATGAAAAACTATGGTTTATCCTAGTATTGTTGGGGCTGTGATGATTTTCGAACAAAACAACAATCGGTTTGTTATTTGAAGAACAAAAACCTGATTCAAGTATGAATATACTCGAATATGATGATCTAAACACACAAAATGATTCAGTATGTTTAAAAAGAACGTTTGTTTGATGAAAACTTGATAAAACAGTACTCGGTTACTATTTTATCAAAAACCCTTAAACCAATGAGGTTTTTGAGAGTTTTTGTGATGAACACATTTGAAAACAGTGTATGAATGATGTTTAGAGCTTTAAACACACAAAATCTTCTTCACAATGTACGAAAACATATTATTGAATCATGTTTTTGAACATTTGTTGAATGTTTGGAGTGGAAGATGGTTTTTGTGTTGATTTTCAGCTCAAAAATGCTTGATATGAAGCTAATGAACCATAGATATCATTGTATTGTTTGAGAGGATCAAGAATCAGTTAATTGATTTGAGCCAAGGCTCTGATACCACCTGATGGAATTTGGGTTTTGAACTTGAACACAATAACAAAATGAATGAATTCCCCCATGGATCATTTTCAATCTCTCAATAATAACAAGTTGTTATTGTATCAATACTCATTAATGATAGTGCAGAAACCAATGATTAATGATATGAAATCTATGTGTCTTTATGATTGTGTGTGTTTGAATGCTTGAATGATATTATAACTGCTTGTTATGATTGATTGTTTAAAAGCTTACAAAGGATTAGGGTATACTGCTATTTATAACCTATACAAGGATCTATGTACAGTTACAAAAAATACCTTTATGTAAAATAGAATTACATATAATCCTAAGTCTATAAGTCCTCCACTGTGGATGTTAAGCTATCCGCTATGGATGATAAGATGTCTGCTTTGAATATTGAACTACTTGTCCGCTGTGCCTTGAATGTTGTCCTTTGTAAACACTTGGTGTTTGCTGTGTTGTTGTTCGCTGTGGAGTGTGCATCAGCTGTGGATGTACATCCGCTGTAGACTGTTCATCGGTTGTGGACTTGGTCATCCACTATGTGTGACTATTCATCCATTGTGGGCACTTAGACGTCATTCTTCATCCGCTGCATCTTGTTGTTCATGCGCTATAGGCAGGTCTTCATCCATTGCAAACACTTAGCAAAAATTCCTTTTTATCTACAAATTAGAAAAGGAAATTTAAACTTCATTAATGATTGATATGAATGTTAGCGATGTTTGAATGTTAGTCAATAGTTGTTTGACTGTTAGAACATATTATGTTTGATTATGGCAAGAATTATCCTTTTAATCCACTTGTTGAGTCCAACAGGTTGGCTAAGAGGATCCAGCTGAGGGTGCTTGAAGAGTTCAAGAGAAGATCAAAGCTATAAACAAAGGCTAGCATGGAAAACTGTTGGCCAACTGGATATTGAGTTTGACCCTAATATTAGCTTTGAAGGGGAACCTCAGTTGAAGGGCCAGTAGTAGAACCTATGAACCTTGAGATTGAATCTTCTTTAGCACCTAGTACCCTTAGTGAGGCACCAGCTGGTGAAGGTGTCTCACAGCCTCTTCCTGGCCAATGCTCGGATGCACCAAGTGAAGGAGGCCAAAGCTCTCTCACCCTAAGTCACACAGGCTAGTGATTGACACAGGTAAGAGGGTATTCACCTCTGAGGAGATTAAGGAGGAAAAGAGGGAGAGGAAGAGGAAGGCAATGGGAGAGAGAACAAAAGAGACCACTAGCTTTATACAAGCTGCAGTCAGGGATGGCCATAGGCCAAATACTCAGTAGGATGAGTTAAGGGCAGCCAGATTGCATTATTTGGGGTCTAGAAACTACAACATTGATGAAGTAATCTCTCTTCCCTTAGATGAGTTGAATGAACTGGCTGACATTAAAGATTTGAAAGAGAGAAATATGGCTGAGCCTGCAGAGTTGCTCCTCAAAATCAAGGAAGAAAGAAAAAGAAAAAGACTATATTAAGCCCCTATTTTCTCTCCAATTCAAGAAAGTTCTGAAGTAGAGACTGTGGTCGATGAACAAGAGACCCATGTAGGTAGGGAACAAGATAGACAAAACATGATAACCTCCCTGAGTGCCACAGGTCTCTATCAAGTAGCAGACCCACTTCCCTTATCATATTAGTATATTGAGCATGAATACCTCAAGTAGCTAGAAGAAAAAGTTCTAAAAGAAAAGAAAGCTTCTAAGAGGAAGATGAGGGAAGAGGCTACTAAGTCAAGAGCCACCATCAGAGCCAATCAGAAGAAGTCAGCTAACAAAATAAAGATAGTGAGCTTTTTGAAGCTGTATGGGTTCACCGAAAGGAGACTTGGTCTAATGTCTCTATCCACTACGGATGAGCACATTAGAGTGATCAAGCAAAAGATTAAGAAGGGTGAGCTGGTAGACTTGCATTCTCCACCAAGTCAGGCTGCACCTGAAGCTGAGGTCAAGGTTGAACCCCAAGAGATAACATAACTTGGACCTAGTGCTGAATCATAGCCAGCTTCATCTTCTGAGCCATTGTAGGGTCCTAAACCTTCTCCTTCTGAACATGTAAAAGAAAAGGACCTAACTGAAAAGGATAAAGAAGAAACATCTGGTAATCAAGACCAACCTTCTCAGTTGAAATATAGAAATAGGAAGAGGATGGCCATAAGAAGGGACAAGAAGAAGAAGAAGAAGAAGTCCATGGCATCAACCTTTACACCTTAGGATGGGTCAAATCATCCTGAAGGGGAACAAGAAGAGGTTGCTCAATTATCCACTTCAAGTGGAGCCTCTTTCTGCTGAGAGACCCATCCTGTCCTGTCTTTCTTTACAAATCCAGACAGATGGTATATCATAAGAGAACAAGAGGTTCAATATTTATACTTCTGGAAAAATATGCTTGACCTTCCTCTACCAGCTCACCCTTCTTAATCTTCTGCTTGATCACTCTAATTCATCCTTAAGTTTTGGTAGCATCAGCCTAGGGGGAGTTTATAAGAGTAATTTTAGAGGCTGATACAAAGCAAAGAGCTCTCAACAAGCCTTGATAAATACAAGGTAGTTACTTCAGAAGATTTGACAAAAACACTACGAAATACTCTAAGTGTCAAATTTTTCAAAGCCAAAGATCATTTCTTCTGAAGCCGAAGACTATTTCTTCCGAAGCCAAAGATGAAGTATTCCGAAGCCAAGAGACTGATTTCTTCCGAAGATAAAGAAGACATGCTTTCTCTGACACGTGTTTGACAAAAGCTGAACCACTTTCCGCTGCATCTCTGAAGTCTCACCAACTTATACAAGTTGGTGATTCTCACCAACTTATACAAGTTGGTGATTCTCACCAACTTATACAAGTTGGTGATATCTCCATACTTTTGTCAACTGTAGATTAAGGTCTTAGAGTCTTTAACTTTCTCCTTTGTACTTTTATCCTTTTTGTAATAGATAAGGATGTGAGCTATGGCATGTTATAGTCACTAGTCAAAAGGCAATCTGCCTTTTGACTTTACATTGATCTTGTTGTCTAGATTAGTGTTCCAGCTGGCCTTCAAAGTACGGCTGGCTGTAGGATGTAGTATAAAGTATCTCAGGTACTAGTCCTTAGGAGGTCCTTAGGATTAAGCCTTGTAACAATTATAAAAGACTTGAGAGCAATATAAATCATTCTTGAAAACCAAATACTTGTGTTCTTCTTGTTTTCTTACCTTTGTTCATTGTTTCATTTTTTGGTTCCCTATTTGATCTATTAAGTGTTGTTTGTTCTCTCCAGCCTTGTAAAACTGCTGCATTACCCTCCTTTATCGGTCCTGCGAATACCTTATCAGTAGTATCCTATATAATCTTGGTTCTAGTCATTTACTTTCCCTGACTTCTGCCCAACACACTAGTGACCTACACTGACGCCCGTACTCGAATGGTGCACATCTAAAACTTGTATATTATTATAAGAGAACTCCATCAATGGAAGGTGAGTATTCTAGTTACCCCCAAAGTCAATTGCACAAGCCCTCAGCATATCTTCTAAAGTTTAGATCATACGCTCACTCAAACCATCGGTCTAAGGGTGATAAGTCGTACTTATGTCAAGGTGCGTCCACAACGACTTCTATAAGCATTGCCAAAATCATGATACGAAGCGAGCATCACGATCTAAGATAATAGACACTTGTACTCCGTATCTAGCAACAATCTTGCTAATATATATCCTTGCTAACTTTTCCATCTTACAGTCTTCATAATAGCAAATAAATGAGCAGATTTGGTCATCCTCTCCATAATGACCCAAATTAAGTCGTGCCCACTACTGGTTCTTGGTAACTTTGTGAAGAAGCCAATGGTAATGTTTTCCTACCTCCATTCTAGGATTTAAAGCTATTACAAGCCTGATGGCCTCAAATGCTCTACCTTAACCTTCAAACTAGTCAAACACTTGTTCATGTAGACCGCTATATCCCTTTTTATTTCAGACCACCAATATAAATCCCTAAGTTGTGGTATATTTTATCCGCATAGGTATGTACCGAATACTTCGAATTGCTTGCCTTGTTTGGTACCATTCATACATATTCCCTACAAAAGGAACCCAAATCTGTTCAACAAAATACAATCCTCTGTCATCTTTTTGTACAAATTTTCTTGGGTGATATCGGATTTCGCAGTCGTAATCACTAAGCAACTCAATCCA
This sequence comes from Flaveria sonorensis, assembly GCA_025506505.1. Classification (NCBI taxonomy): domain Eukaryota; kingdom Viridiplantae; phylum Streptophyta; class Magnoliopsida; order Asterales; family Asteraceae; genus Flaveria; species Flaveria sonorensis. The sequence goes on along the minus strand of CM046427.1, from coordinate 22,086,679 downwards.
ACATCTCTATCTCATGTTCAGTTCCTTTTGGTCAAAAATAATATTGAAGGCTTTTGTGGTTAGGACAAATGACACACTTTAAGCCATATAGGTAGTGTCTCTAGATCTTTAGAGCAAAGACTACCGCACCTAACTCCATGTCATACTTGGTGTAGTTCTTGTTGTGGTTCTTAAGTTGTCGCGATGTGTATGCGGTCACTTTATCCTTTTGAATGAACATTCTACCTAATCCTTAGTGTGACACATCAAAGCACACAGCAAATCCTTTGACCCCTCGGGAAGTGCCAATATTATTGCATTACACAAATTGTACTTCAAGGTCAGAAAGGAGTCCTCTTGCTTAGAACCCCAATCAAACTTTTTATCCTTCCTCATCAACTGTGTAGGTGGTTGTCCCATATTAGAAAGGTTTACGATAAATCGACGATAATAGCTTACTAGTCCAAGGAACTATCTAATCTCAGAAGATGTTTTGGGGGCCTCCTAGTTTTTGACTGCTTTTATATTCCTAAGGTCCATATGTATTTACCTTCTATTTACCGCATGTCCAAGAAATTTCACTTCATGTAGCCAAAACTCGCACTTGGAGAACTTGGTGTAAAGCTTCTCCCTTCTCAGAAATTCCAGGATCACGCTCAAATGTCTTTTGTGCTCGTCTTTCATTTTTGAGTAAATTAAATATCGTCGATGAACACTATGAAAAATTAATCCAGATTCGGCTTACACACATGATTCATCATATCTATGAATACTGTTGGCGTATTCATTAGTTTAAAAGGCATATTCAGATATTCAAAATTCCCATAGCGTGTTCTAACAACCGTCTTCGGTATATCGCCCTCATGTATCCTCAGCTGGTGGTATCCCAAACGGAGATCAATCTTCGAAAGTACATCGATCCTTGAAGTTGATTGAAATAGTCATCTATTCTTGGAAAGGGGTAACAATTCTTAAATGTTAACTTGTTCAGTTCCCAGTATTGTATGCACATATGAAAGGATCCGACCTTTTTCTTAACAAAAAGCATCGGCGCTCCCCATGGAAAATCTTGTCTAGTAGCTTTTGAAGCTGACTAGACAGTTCTTGTATCTCTGATGGGGCCAATGGATACAAAGCTTTAGCTATGAGCGTCACATCAGGCACAAGAGCAATCCAAAAGACCACTTGTCTTGGAGGTGGAAATCTTGTTAGATCATCAGGAAACACCTCTAGGAAATCCCTTACACTAGTTATGTCATCAATCTTCTTTTATTCCACTTTCATACTTATTAGGAATCCTTAATCCATCTCCTATCTCTCCCCATATACTTCAAGCGTCTCGCCACTTTGTAATAGAATGCGCACAATCTTCACGTTACAAACGATTTCAGCCCTGTTCAATGTTAACCACTCCATACTGATCTTGTTGTCACTCGATCAAAAACAATTTATTATATCGGTCTTAGCTACCTTTACTGTGTAAGGGTAAATAAGGTTGTCTCCACATTGAATATATGGAAAGTGAACAAATACGACTTGATTAACTTAAAGACGCGAACCCATTATAATTAAAGATTGGAACTTTGGATGAAATTAAGAACAAAATTTCAAAAAGTAGCAAACATTGAAACAAATTTGATTAAATAATAAGAAACAATCACTTTTGGGTTTTAAGTTCTAGAAGATCAATGGGTTATCAAGTGTACTTTAGGGTTGCATAACACGACTCAAGATTTTAGCTTTTGATTGAAGTGATAACCATGAAATAATTTTTTAAGACTCGTTCACTCACAAAGTAGCCAATTCATTTATATCAAGTTATCTACTTGTCTCAATGAACTAACGATGCAAGGAAACCAAAAACTGATGATGAAGCAAATAACTTTCTTTATAAACAAAATTTTTAACACAATCAAAACCTTTAATTACATTTAATCACAAAGTGTTCAACATAAAAACCCTAAGCATGACTAACCAACTCACTTGGCAAGAACTATCGACCCAAAAGCAATCAAGAAGGAACTTAGCCACTCATGGTCTTCATTACTTCTTCTGTCTTGATTTGATATAGTTTGTTGATGATTTGGGATGAATGGGAAGGCTTGAGATCACCATAAATTATTTTAGAATCGTCAAGAATTAAGCTTGGAAAGTTGTTCTCCGAATTAAGGTTGAACTGTGTTTAAATAACTTGAAATTCCATAAAATCCTGAAAGCTGTTCAGCAACCGGCATATGATACGCCCAGATTCGGTGTATCATACGCCCCCTCAGCATTTCTATGCCCAACATTCTATTATTTTTTCCAAATACGCCCACTGATACGCCTCCATACACCGACCGACGTATTATACGCCCATACCCGGCGTATCATACGCTGGTATGGCCTTCAATTGTGCCTGCTGAATCAATATTTCAGATTCGTTGAGCTTGGATCTTAGGATTCATCAGTTTCAGATCCGAAAATTCAAAATTAAAGATGGGTGGAAGTGTGTAAATTGAAGAACAAGGACGTGTGTGTAATGTATAATGTTAGGATTTCATTGATATTGAATAACAAATTACAATGAAGAAACATATACAAAGATAGATGAACATCAAACCCAACCAAAGGAGAGAAATTCTCCTTGGGTGGTGATTTACACCATGAAATACACACACTTAAGAACTACCAGCTCTCACACACTTTGCAATTACCACACATTACAAGTGGCACTAGTTGTTCTATTTATAGTGTTATTACATCGTGACCTAATTTTGACTTTTCTTGTGGTCTTGATGTTGACTATGCCATGTTGACTTTGTCTTGTGTTTGTTTTGTTCTGTTTATCAACTTGGTCTCTGAACTTGTACAAGGAGGTCTTCAGTTGGCTTTGATTGTGGTTTGGAAAGCTTCAGTTTATCAATTGTTGAACCCAACAATACTCCCCCTAAACTGATGCTTGCCAAACTTTGACTTGAAGATCTTCTCTGTCACATGTCTTCTTGATCAACTGATGTTCTGACACAGTTCACTATAGTTCTCCCCCTCAGATTAAGCTTCTCCTAATGTATTTCTGATGAATAGAATCTCTTTGAGAATACTTAACGTATTGGATATGAGGTGTATTACTTTTGGATTACTGTTTGTTCATATCACACAAAAAGGATTAGAATGTATTAGGCATATGATGAGGCTTTGAACTTCAATAAACAGCACCAGGAACATAAGTCAGTCTTGAAGACACTTCAACTCTTTGAATCTCTGAATTAACTTGATAATGGATGGTTCCAAGTACTTTAGAAAGAGTTTCTAATAGTTGTACAAATCCTTGAATGGATCAGTGATAATATGACCAAGGTTGATATTTTCTTTTCTGTTGAATGTGAAATTGGATGTGCCTGTTGCTTGCAATCATCCGTATTTATCATGTTTCTTGTTTTTTGTTTATTGTAGGCATCTGTTCATTGATATTGTTGTTATTAATGATGTTGTTGTTGTTGATGATGTTGTTATTGATGTTGATGTTGTTGATGATGTTGATGTTGATGTTGTTGATGATGTTGTTGTTGATGTTGTTGATGTTGTTGTTGTTGATGTTGATGTTGTTGATGATGTTGTTGATGTTGATGTTGTTGATGTTGTTGATGTTGGATGTTCATTTGTTTGAAGTAAGCTAACATTTGCATTAATTACTCAAAACATGAGCATTTGTGATGTAGTGCACGGAAGGAAATCAAAGCTCAAAAACACAAAAGTGGCCCAAAAACCCATTTAGAGGCCTTATTTTGGAAAAATAACGGGATAACCCGCCTACAAAAGGAAATCAATGCTCTGATATCATTTTGCTGTATCAATATTTCAGATTCGTTGAGCTTGGATCTTAGGATTCATCAGTTTCAGATCCAAGAATTCAAAATTAAAGACGGGTGGAAGTGTGTGAATCGAAGAACAAGGACGTGTGTGTAACATATAATGTTATGATTTCATTGATATTGAACAACAAATTACAATGAAGAAACATATACAAAGATGGATGAACATCAAACCCACCCAAAGGAGAGAAATTCTCCTTGGGTGGTGATTTACACCATGAAATACACACACTTAAGAACTACAAGCCACTCACACACTTTGCAAGAATCACACATTACAAGTGGCACTAGTTGTTCTATTTATAATGATATTACATCGTGACCTAATTTTGACTTTTCTTGTGGTCTTGATGTTGACTATGTCATGTTGACTTTGTCTTGTGTTTGTTTTGTTCTGTTTATCAACTTGGTCTCTGAACTTGTACAAGGAGGTCTTCAGTTGGCTTTGATTGTGGTTTGGAAAGCTTCAGTTTATCAATTGTTGAACCCAACAATACTCTCCCTAAACTGATGCTTGCCAAACTATGACTTGAAGATCTTCTCTGTCACATGTCTTCTTGATCAACTAATGTTCTGACACAATTCACTGTAGTTCTCCCCCTCAGATTAAGCTTCTCCTAATGTATTTCTGATGGATAGAATCTCTTTGAGAATACTTAACTTATTGGATATGAGGTGTATTACTTTTGGATTACTGTTTGTTCATATCACACTCAAAGGATTAGCATGTATTAGGCATATGATGAGGCTTTGAACTTCAATAAACTGCATCAGGAACATAAGTCAGTCTTGAAGACACTTCAACTCTTTGAATCTCTGAATTAACTTGATAATGGATGGTTCCAAGTACTTCAGAAAGAGTTTCTAATAGTTGTACAAATCCTTGAATGGATCAGTGATAATGTGACCAAGGTTGATATTTTATTTTCTGTTGAATGTGAAATTGGATGTGCCTGTTGCTTGCAATCATCCGTATTCATCATGTTTCTTGTTTTTTGTTTATTGTAGGCATCTGTTAATTGATATTGTTGTTGTTGATGATGTTGTTGTTGTTGATGTCGATGTTGATGTTGTTGATGATGTTGTTATTGATGTCGATGTTGTTGATGATGTTGTTGTTGATGTTGATGTTGTTGATGATGTTGTTGTTGTTGATGTTGTTGATGTTGTTGTTGTTGATGTTGATGTTGTTGATGATGTTGTTGATGTTGATGTTCTTGATGTTGTTGATGTTGGATGTTCATTTGTTTGAAGTAAGCTAACATTTGCATTAGTTACTCAAAACATGAGCATTTGTGATGCATTGCACGGAAGGAAATCAAAGCTCAAAAACACAAAAGTGGCCCAAAAACCTATTTAGAGGCCTTATTTTGGAAAAATAACGGGATAACCCGCCTACGGAAGGAAATCAATGCTCTGATACCATTTTGCTGTATCAATATTTCAGATTCGTTGAGCTTGGATCTTAGGATTCATCAGTTTCAGATCCAAGAATTCAAAATTAAAGACGGGTGGAAGTGTGTGAATCGAACAACAAGGACGTGTGTGTAACATATAATGTTATGATTTCATTGATATTGAATAACAAATTACAATGAAGAAACATATACAAAGATGGATGAACATCAAACCCACCCAAAGGAGAGAAATTCTCCTTGGGTGGTGATTTACACCATGAAATACACACACTTAAGAAGTACAAGCCACTCACACACTTTGTAAGAACCACACATTACAAGTGGCACTAGTTGTTCTATTTATAATGTTATTACATCGTGACCTAATTTTGACTTTTCTTGTGGTCTTGATGTTGACTTTGTCATGTTGACTTTGTCTTGTGTTTGTTTTGTTCTGTTTATCAACTTGGTCTCTGAACTTGTACAAGGAGGTCTTCAGTTGGCTTTGATTGTGGTTTGGAAAGCTTCAGTTTATCAATTGTTGAACCCAACAATACTCTCCCTAAACTGATGCTTGCCAAACTATGACTTGAAGATCTTCTCTGTCACATGTCTTCTTGATCAACTAATGTTCTGACACAATTCACTGTAGTTCTCCCCCTCAGATTAAGCTTCTCCTAATGTATTTCTGATGGATAGAATCTCTTTGAGAATACTTAACTTATTGGATATGAGGTGTATTACTTTTGGATTACTGTTTGTTCATATCACACTCAAAGGATTAGCATGTATTAGGCATATGATGAGGCTTTGAACTTCAATAAACTGCATCAGGAACATAAGTCAGTCTTGAAGACACTTCAACTCTTTGAATCTCTGAATTAACTTGATAATGGATGGTTCCAAGTACTTCAGAAAGAGTTTCTAATAGTTGTACAAATCCTTGAATGGATCAGTGATAATGTGACCAAGGTTGATATTTTCTTTTCTGTTGAATGTGAAATTGGATGTGCCTGTTGCTTGCAATCATCCGTATTCATCATGTTTCTTGTTTTTTGTTTATTGTAGGCATCTGTTAATTGATATTGTTGTTGTTGATGATGTTGTTGTTGTTGATGTCGATGTTGATGTTGTTGATGATGTTGTTATTGATGTCGATGTTGTTGATGATGTTGTTGTTGATGTTGATGTTGTTGATGATGTTGTTGTTGTTGATGTTGTTGATGTTGTTGTTGTTGATGTTGATGTTGTTGATGATGTTGTTGATGTTGATGTTCTTGATGTTGTTGATGTTGGATGTTCATTTGTTTGAAGTAAGCTAACATTTGCATTAGTTACTCAAAACATGAGCATTTGTGATGCATTGCACGGAAGGAAATCAAAGCTCAAAAACACAAAAGTGGCCCAAAAACCTATTTAGAGGCCTTATTTTGGAAAAATAACGGGATAACCCGCCTACGGAAGGAAATCAATGCTCTGATACCATTTTGCTGTATCAATATTTCAGATTCGTTGAGCTTGGATCTTAGGATTCATCAGTTTCAGATCCAAGAATTCAAAATTAAAGACGGGTGGAAGTGTGTGAATCGAACAACAAGGACGTGTGTGTAACATATAATGTTATGATTTCATTGATATTGAATAACAAATTACAATGAAGAAACATATACAAAGATGGATGAACATCAAACCCACCCAAAGGAGAGAAATTCTCCTTGGGTGGTGATTTACACCATGAAATACACACACTTAAGAAGTACAAGCCACTCACACACTTTGTAAGAACCACACATTACAAGTGGCACTAGTTGTTCTATTTATAATGTTATTACATCGTGACCTAATTTTGACTTTTCTTGTGGTCTTGATGTTGACTTTGTCATGTTGACTTTGTCTTGTGTTTGTTTTGTTCTGTTTATCAACTTGGTCTCTGAACTTGTACAATGAGGTCTTCAGTTGGCATTGATTGTGGTTTGGAAAGCTTCAGTTTATCAATTGTTGAACCCAACAGTGCCATTTTTGTAACTTTTAATATTTACATCTTCAGTTATTGTAGTTGTGTGTTTTGCTTCTTTTCTTTCAAAATAAGCCTCCTTTTGCTCCGAACACCTATAAATCAAATCACAAACAACTTGAAACTATTCCACCATAATCATGATGTAAAATTGCGCATTTAGATCAATTAAGCACCGAATTATTGGCATGCGATCACATCCCCACACTTAACCTTGGTATAAGTTAAGGTCACAAGGCATACTTAACTTCATCATGTAAGATTCACAATCCAACATGTATACCACTTATGTTTTAAACTTAGAATCTTTAGTTGGCATAACTCCACCTTTTGCTTCAAACATTCATGCATTCACATTCCTCACAATAAACACTCCTCTCAGTTTGTTTTGTGGAATAGTGATTATATATTAGTATATCTGGAACTCTCAAACCAAGAATGTACATTTTAATCATAAGCTCGTATACCAATCATATCGCCATCAATTAACACAATATAATACATAAATCAAGAGGTCTTTCATGGGTTATAATGTTAGGAAAAGGTTTAAGGTGGGATAGAATAGGGATTTTAGAGTGGCTAACGGGTAATGATATCCAATTTAAACATGCTAGATGTTATGTTTATCAATTTCTATCCTCTAATAGCAATCATATTCTAGAATTCTCACACTATCATTATTGCTTCATGTTTTGGTCATTTTGACCTCATGTTTAGCTTTTCTCCCCTTTTTCTTTTCTTTCTTTTTTTTCACATATATACATACATACATACATACATACTTATATATATATATATATATATATATATATATATATATATATAACCAAATTCAAACCAATTATACTATTATTGAACTAATACTTAATTGGTACTTCTAGACATGTTATGGATTGGACTTCATCACCCAATGTTTCATAAAAAGGCTAAGGCTTTATAGGTTTATTGCTTCTGGTTATTCAAATGACAAGTTGGGGCTCAACATGGTGTCTAAAGGAAAATTATCAAGGTATGGAATTCAAAAGAAAAGGTTCAAACAAATGGTTCATTCCTAATGCCTCTATCACATTTATGCACGTCTAGGTTCATGATCTTGACACGCATCAATTAAACGAGTTCTAACTTAAATGCACATTATGGTTTCCCTCATTATGAACAAACATAAAGCAAATAAACATATTCTATGAATTGCTTAACTAAGCTCAAATTCTCATTTAAACAGTGGGAAAGGGTTAAAAATATGAAGCATGTATGTCATCTACAACCGGTGTGTTATGCCTCCTAAGAATTCTAGCTATTTTTTAATAAAAACTCATGTTGGGATGCTTTTCTACAATTTCAAAACAACCATGCAAAGAGATCTATACATACACAAACAAGTGATAATTAGCCATGTATGAAAAATTTTAGGTCTCATGCATAATTAAGCTTATTTGAAGATTTATTTTCAAAAAGATTCAATTTTTCCAACTCTTCTCTTATCCCCACACTTGAGATACAATGTACCTAATGTATGGTAGTTTAGCTTATGACACAAAAGAAAACACTTAAAATCCCAACTTATTTCACATTCCAAAGACAATCATACACAACACAAACAAGAAAAGGAAGGAGTACATGAACCTGTTCATTAGTGAGAGTCTTCATTAATTGATTTGTGCCACACCATACTTGCGTATTTGCATGTGATGATTGAACTATCAACATAAAACAAAGCAAGCCAAAGAAAAAACAAAAACTAATAAAAGAATTAAAACTCACTTTCATAGGAATCACGGTTGCATTTAATGTATGCAACAAGCCTTTAAAACCCTCGGTAGACTCGAGTGGATGAGTTTTAGTCTCGTGAGGGTTTCTAGCGAACACACCCACAAAGTTCTCGAGTTTCCTCCTGCAAGCGCTAAGTTCTAGGTCCTCAGCCAGACCTTACCTGAGACCGCTTATGGTGGTCGTATTGGGTGCTTCTCTGCAAATTTCTCTTTAAAGAACCGCTTCTCCTAGCTTGGTAGATTTTCTTGTTTGCTCCCGTATTGGTCAAACATCTCTTCATTGACCCTTGAATTCACTTGATCCAGTGGTTTACCTATCTTTACCTTTCATCTCGGATTCTCCTTCCTTAATGGCTCACCTTTACATTTTCATCCTTTTCCACATTCTCAAGCTCAACCGGTCAGGATCAAAATTATTTTTCTTGGTGATGTCCTTGCTTACATTCGCAATGTAAAAAGGAGCACACTCGCTAGTAGCATTTGTTACAAAACAATCATTGTTGACCACATATGTAATTGATTTTGAAAACAAATTAAAGGATAACTTACAGATTTTGAATGTCATGTCGATAATTCCATCTCGTAATTGATTTAAGTTTTGGCTGTTGCCAAGAATGGTCAATCTAAAATTACCTTTGATTACTCATTTGTCCTTACTGGTGCATAATCAAGCACCATAAAGTACACCGTGTAGTAAAACTCTCATAGCTTGATGATCACATCCTTAACCATTCCCTGGGGTTGTTTCCATGTCGAATTCGCAAGTACCACTGTTTTGTCGGTTTCATGTAACGGACCAAATTCATATTGGTCATATAGATTCCCTGGAAGGATGCTCACACTGGCTCGATAATCCAAAAGTGCCCAGTTTATTTTAAATTTCCCATCTTTTATGGGAATAATTGGTGCTCCCTGGTCACTTCATTCTTCTTCATCTACTTCCTTATTATTACCTACAACTACTTGAGGAGTAGAGGTTAAATCATAATTAATACATTCAGATTTAGGAACGATACTAACCGAGTTGATATGCATATTCTTTGAACTTGAGGCTTGATGTTGAGGGTTCTTTGTTGTATCATTTGGATGCTTCCCCGGTTCTCGTTCAGACAATTGTTCAGCTAATTGTCCCAGTTGCTTTGCAATGGCCTCATTGGTCTTTTCTTGCACATCTCTGAATTGCTTAAACTCTTTCATCTCCTTTGCAAGATCTTGAATTGCTGACAAAATTGCATTGTCATTGCCATTGTTAATAGAAGCACTTTGTTGATTTTGTTGATTCCTTTATTGATATTAACCGCCTTGTTGGTAGTTTCTTTAATTGTAGTTGTTTCTTTGATAACCGCCTTGATTGTAATCCTGTTGTTGGCCTTGATATTGATTTCTTCCATGATTTGGTACCTGAAAAGGAGGATTCAATTGGTTAGTATTGTTACCATATCTAAGATTTGGGTGATTTCTAAGACCAGGATGATATGTGTTAGAATTCATACCGTTTGTCTTCCTTTCTCCTTGGCCTTGTAGTTGATGTACACTTTCACTCTTCCCCAAATCCAAGTAGCATGTGACCGATGTATGGCCGATGTCATTGCACATGTCACACACTTCAAACTCACTAGATATGTTAGCCACGCCACTCTTTCAAACTTTAAGGCTTGCAATTTCTTGTTCTAGAACCGCAATTCTATCCATGGCCACATGATTATTCACCATCTTCACGTTTGCACCCCTTGACCTTCAGCTTGATTGTGCACGCTTCTTGGAGATTACACTCATCCTTTCAAGAATATCCCAATCACCATCCTCATGGTTTAAGGTGAACGTTCCTGCACTTGTGTAATTTACATCTCTAGCATCCTCCGGTGATAGCCCATCATAGAATGTGGAAATCAACTACCACTTAGCTATGCCATGATGTGGACAAGTTGTTAGCATCTCTTTGAATCGGTGAAAAGCTTCATGAAACTGTTCACCTGATTATTGTGTAAATTTTCAAATAGCTTGCCTTGCATCACTTGTCCTTTGGGAAGTATAGTATTCATCCAAGAATTGTTGTGGCATTTGTACCTATGTGTGAATACTTGCAAATGGTAGAGATAGGAACCATTGTTGGCCTTGTCTTTAAGGGTAAATTGGAATAGGACCAATTTATCTTCATCCGGTGAAAAGCCTTGGCCACTAATAGTGCTACATGATGCCTCAAATTCCAATATATGCAAATAGGGTTCCTCAGTTGCCATACCATGGAAGTGAGGGAGAATTCCTAAACATTATGGTAGGACTTCAAAAGCTCATCCCCTTTGTGTTGGTGAAACTATAGGAGATGAATTGATGCCAATGGTGGGATGAAAGTGACTTTCCACACCATGTGCTGGTACGTAGTGTTACGCTCCTAGATTAGCAGGTATGCCACTAAACGGTTGACCTCCAACATTGTTGCGAATTGGTGGTTGAGCATAACCATCCTAATCCTGATTTGGTTGACGGTTTTGATATCCCAGTTGGTTCCCATAATCCCCAAAATCATGTTGGATTGGTCCGTCCATATCAACTTTATCTTCAATCCACTCTTCCACATAGTTATTGTGATAACTTCCTTCGACTGAAAACTGGTCCTCATTGCTATGATGGCTCCATTCCACGTCATGCTGAAAACTTGGATTACGAACCAAGAAATTTGGCATCGGTTGGAAGTTCATGGGAAGAGGTTGGTTTTGTACACCTTGATTTATAGGGATCGGCCCTTGAGGTTGAGGTTGCACAGGTTGTGGTTGAGGTGGAGGATCATCAGCTTGAGAGAACACGGGTAATGGGATATCTCCCAAAGGTTGGTTGGGTTGTGGCCCTCCTTGGTTTTCTAGATTGTTCATCATTCTTAATTGGTTACTTACAAGTGTTCTTGAAAGTTTGCTTAATATCTAATGAGCTATTGCTGATGATGTACCTTCTTCCGATCTTGTTTGGCCACGAATTTGAGAAGTCCTTGAAGTTGACGCTTTGTGAAACGCACGATTCTTTCTTGAAGTCTTCTCGATTTCTGGATCAAATTCCAATGGTGAGTTCCTTCCTGAAAATCTTGTATGCATCAACGTAATGGTTACCTGCAACAAGAAAACACAAAATACCTTGCGTAATACTGAACAAGAAAACAAATAAAAAAGGAAAACAGAAAAATAAAATCTTTGTGGTTTTTTGTATAAATTTTTAAGAAAAGAAAATAAAAGAAATTAAACACTAAGCGCACTAATTCCCTGGCAATGGCATCATTTTGATCTGGTTTTCGAGACTTGATCAAAAACAAATTATTATATCGGGCTTAGCTACCTTTATTGTGTAAGGGTAAGTAAGCTCGTCTCCATAGAGAATATGTTGAAAGTATTTAACAAATACGACTTGATTAACTTAAAGATGCAAACTTTATAATTAAAGATTGGAACTTTGGATGAAATTAAGAACAAAATTGCAAAAAACAGCAAACTTTGAAACAAATTTTATTAAATAATAAGAAACAATCCCTTTCGGGTTTCAAGTTCTACAAGATCAATGGGTTATCAAGTGTACTTTAGGGTTGCATAACACGACTAAAGATTTTAGCTTTTGATTGAAGTGATAACCAATGAACAATATTTTAAGACTCATTCATTCACAAAGTTACCCATTCATCTATATCAAGTTATCTTCTTATCTCAATGAGCTAACGATGCAAGGAAACCGAAAACTGATGATAAAGCAAATAACTTTCTTTATAAACAAATTGTTTAACTCAATCAAAACCTTCAATTACATTTAATCACAAAGTGTTTAACATAAAAACCCTAAGCATGACTAACCATCTCACATGGCAAGAACTATCCACCCGAAAGCAATGAAGAAGGAACTTAGCCACTCATGGTCTTCATTAATTCTTCAATCTTGATTTGATAATGTTTGTAGATGATTTGGGATGAACAGGAAGGCTTGAGATCACCACAAATCAGCTTAGAATCATCAAGAATTAAGCTTGGAAAGTTGTTCTCTGAATTAGGGTTGGATTGTGTTTAAATAACTTTAAATTCCATAAAATCCGAAAAGTTGTTCGGCAACCGGCGTATGATACGCCCCCTTAGCATTCCTACGCCCAACTTTCTGTTATTTTTTCCAAATACGCCCACTGATACGCCGCCCATACGCCGACCGATATCTTATACGCCCATACCCGGCGTATCATACGCCAAAATGGCCTTCAATTGTGTCTTTTTGTAACTTTTGATATTTACATCTTCAGTCCTTGTAGTTGTGTGTTTTGCTTCTTTTCTTTCAAAATAAGCCTCCTTTAGCTACAAACACCTATAAATCAAAACACAAACAGCTTGAAACTACTCCACCATAATCATGATTTAAAATCACGCATTTAGATCACATACTAACAACTACGCCATAACTCCTAAGACCAAAAGGTATAAGATCTACTCTAAAAGCATGATCGTCTAATATTAAGGTATAATCCCAAATTACATCCCTAGTCTATACAAGGCTACCACTAGCCATTTTAATTACGTAACTTGAATTCACATAAATGGGGGACGTATCTTGTAATTTCACAAATTAAGATGACATAAAGCTGTTATCAGCACCCGTATCAAATATGACTGTAGCATAATGATCATACAAAGTAAACATACCCGTCACCACTTGTGGTTCCTGATGAGTGTCATTGGCACCAATTACAAATATCCTTCAGCGTGTAGGGCTACCATTGATGCCTTGTCCTTGGTTAGCACTGATCACCATAACTTTAATTACCATTCCCTGCATTCTGGTTGACCACCTGCCATGGAGCTCTATTCAATCTCAGGAACATATTATGATAATGCTCTTGGCTCTCATACTCATAACATCCTCGTTGAACACCTGTCGGGTTAACCATGTTAACTGGAACAACTGGGTTCACAACCACCTTGCAACTCTTAGCTAAGCTTCTGGTTTGTTTGTAGGTAAAACATACAGGACATACCGCCGTAGTTAGATGATGCACGTTGAACTTCATGCACCTTGGATAGGTACCAGCATAATCCTTCTTTACTGGCATTGTAGCGACATACCCATTCACTACTTTTGTGTTCTTGTTTACCTTACTGCTTGTTGATTTGCTTGAATACCAAACATCCTTTCGTTTCTTACTAGCTTTCCCTAAAGCTCCAATCCCCACCATCTCATTAGTTAATGTACCTTCTTTAAAAATCACACTCTAAATAGTTGGGGGTGCAACAGGAGGCATTACACCATAGATTTATCATACCAAGACCCTGATATAATGTTCAATCCTTTTCGACTCAGTAGTCACAAGATGCAGCACCGGCTTTGCTAGTTCACAAAATAGGTCATTAAAAGCAGCATGACTCGACCCCACCATCCAATGATTCCAAAACTCATGCTCTCATTTTTGAATTTCATTCATAGGATAGTACTCCTCAATTGCTAGAGCTTTGAACTCGACCCAAGTCATGGCCATTGCTACCTCCCTACCACGACCCTATACTTGGGTGTTCCACCATGTTAGGGCTTTACCCACTAGTGAGTACGTAGCATACTTTAACTTCTGATTTTTAGCACAGTTGTAGATGCCCATCATAATTTCCACCTTCTCAATTCAAACGGGTCAAAGAGATTGCCCCAACCTTCTCATCGTACTCTTTCGGTTTACAAGTCATGAATATCTTTTAAGTAAAACCATCCCCACCTCTAAGACCATTCCTAACAACATTTTCATTCCCACCATTTCTAGTTCTACCAGTGCCTCACCACCATTAGCTCTTTCTTTACCCCCATGATTACCATTGTCCTCTTCATTCCTAGTTCCATTCCCATTTCCTCTGCACATACCACCTCTATTGTTCAAGATATTGTTACTCACTTATGTAAAATTTGTTAGGATTAATTCAGCCAATTTCTGAGCAATGATAATGGTGGTGTCAGGGTTGCCAGCTTCATTGTTCCCATTGTTCTATCCCTCTTGCCCTCTTCCACCTGTGGCACCACCACAACCACCAGAAGCTCTGCCACGTCCCCATCCTCTAGAGACTTCGCCTTCACGAGTCAAGCAACGTGTAACCCTTCTTGGCGGCATGTTCTAAATATAAGATAGTCCACAAACATATATAACCATTAGTTATAATAACATTATAAGCTACAAACTATTTATACAATACACAAACAAGTTGGACAATGTAACTGTCCAACCCCACACTTCCACAATCCCTAATAACATAACTTCATTAGTATCAATCCAAAATATCGATAATATTCCAATACCAAAACCAAGGTCAAATATACTAGTTCCAATAATCTTAACTCGAAAGTACTTAGAAGCAATATGATAATGATAGATAGATGATAGTCCACAACTTCATGATGTGTCTCCAGCTCAGTCCTTCTGATTGCTCCATGAGCAAGAAGCAACCTATCCTCCTATCATACGGCATGTAAACTATCTCTTTCCCTTTAGGGCTGGAGGGAAGGTAGGTTGCTACCATTGTCAAGAATAATTCATAGGTGCATAACTGCCTCACACACGGGTCCCATATGGCTCTCACAACTACTAACTGATCTAGGAGAGTCAGGTGGTGACTCTATAATGTCTTTGGTAGATCCTCGGGGAGGTACCTCGTCTCCAGGGTGTGGGAAGGTGCCCTTCCTAGCGTATGCTCTCCTAGGTGCTTCAACTCCATAAGGTCTAAAGACCTCCTTATAGATCTCGTCACTAGCCTACGTCCACACCCAAATACACCTACACTAAAGGACCAGGTGGCACCTCCTCACGCTCCCAGTAAGAAGAGATCACAATGATAGTAGGAGGAACAAAATAAGCATCAAAAGTCATGGCGTATAAGAAAATTTATATGTATATTTTCCTATAGAAATCAGGTAATACATAAGGCAGAACTCTCCAACATAACAATTAGCACATAAAACATATACATGCATAACAATTCACACATAACCTTATTATCCATACTACATGTGGGTTCTAAAGTTATAGTCTAGATCGATTAATCCACCTAATTCTTTATAGTATAGGTTGAATAATCCACAAACAAAACAATCCAAACATTAATCCAACAAAAGTTGCAATCGAAACAAGCAAGTAATTTCTAAACAAAGCCAAATGTTCCATAAAATATCTATTGCTCTTGAAAGAGTGGTCATGTCTATGGTCTACAATCTAAGCACCTAAGCATTATTACCTAAAAAGACATGCTCTAAAAGTAAACATTGTTGGTGAATTCATAGGTTTATACGTTCAAAATATATTGTCGTGTAAACCATATACATAAATATGTATGTGCGTAAGAAAACATTTTGTCATAGACATCAACATAAGCTTATGAGCAATCCAAGTCCGATTAACTAAATTATATTCACACAAGAGCACACAAAGGCTATGTCACTCTCATCTAACATACCAACAACAGGGGTGGGGTGTCAGCCCATTAGTACTAAAAATAGCTTTCCATGACAGTCTAGCCCAAGTACAAGTACATACTCATGAAAAAAAAATCTTTCCTCAAACCTATGACCCAAACCACATAAAAGGTTTAAAAATAAATCTTTAACCCATGATATAGAATAAAAAAATAGCAAACTTTTCCCCCAAGTAAAAATATTAAAAGGGGTTGTGAAACTGACCTCAAAATGGTACACTCCAAAGTCCACCACAAGCGAGACAAATAGCTAAAGATACAATAAACACGAAAAAATTACTCAAGGTCAAGATGACCAATATGGGCGTAATCTTTGTAGCCCGGCCTTAATGTCCATCAAGGTTATTATTTTAATGTAAACATGATTTTAGATAGTGCAAGTCCAACGTTAAATATAAACTCCAAGTCTCGTCTCAATTTAGGGTTTTAGTTGTCATTATATATATTAATTAATTAAGGTCATTCGATGTACCTTTATTAGACTGTATTCATTAAGTTGTAATTATCAATTGTTCATCTTTGTAAAAGTCTTAAAATTGCTCTTTGGATACAACTCTCACCTTTATCTGATCATTTAATTGCAATTTTTAGTATTTAAACAAAAATATTTCAGCTTGTAGAGCTGATCGCGCCCGATTTTGCGTAGACTGTTTGGAGGTAAAAACGGTGACGAAACGTCCCATAATAGGCATCGTTCGAAAGATATGACTTTAAGCTAAATTTCAGAAAAAATCACCTCAAATGGAGAAAGTATGAGGGAGATATGACTCGATGGACATAGCCTAACATTCTGCCAGGAATTAACAATTTTACCCTATATTTTTGTTTGTCGCTTTTGGAGGACTAAACAATGTCGAAAAGACGCAAGACCACTTGGGTTAGTTAGATGACTCACTGTGCTAGTTTTTAGATGTTAATTTTGACCCATTTGGATTTAGTATGACCAAGTTATGGGCTATACAAAATGTTCCATTTTTCTAACAACAAGGTGTCCAAATTTCCATCCTTGCCCTTCTGTATCCCAAAACCTCAATTTTGACCATTATTGACTCGAGACTTAAAAGAACATCTATTCCATGAACTAATTGAAAAAACCTTGAATTAGACACTTAGATTATCACAAATTTTCAGTCCCAAAATAGTTTGTTTAGATGTAAATCTTCCGGTTTGCATTATTAGTTAATTGGTACATACATTTAATTCCCCATTGCGTCTATTGATTCAAGAAGAAAATATTAATGTTTTCAATAATAGTTTATGAATCAAAGATGCCTATTAAGATCAAGTCACACAAGTTTACCACCCAATTTCAATAGATCAAAAGAATTTACAAAGATTAAAAATTAGGGTTTTTCCTAGTTTATAAAGGTCTAACACCCGAAACACCTTGATCTTCACGATCCAATGCCCTAAATAAGAAATAAAGGAATATTAGATGAGGTTTTTGTGGTTAGATGACGAATATCATCAATAATAAGATTAAATAAAGAATAGATCGTCAAACAAATGATTTTCTTACCGGGAAGGGAAACAGATGAACACGCTTTGCTTTAGATACAATCTTGATTAACTTTAATACATCAAAAATCAATGGAATGGTGTTGAAGATGATAATTTTCGATGGTGAAGGAGGAGAACAAGAAGAAATTGGCGAATGGTGGCTAGGGTTCACAATTAGAGAGAAAACTTGGGAAATAACTTCCACAATTGAAAGGAAACAAGGGGGAATTCCCCTTGTCTTGGGGTTTCAACCGCAAAAAGGGGAGGGGCAAGGCCCCCCGGGCCCTTGGCCCGTTTCATCCAATTTGCCTTGTTTCGATCCTGGTGTCGTTCTATTTTTACATTTTTAAATTCCGCATGCTAATACGATTTCAACGAACTATTATAAGCCATATAAATTAGTTAATTTATATTTTTGAATTAATTTAAGTTTATTTATTGGGCTTTAGGCAAAGTCCAGAGATGTCCGATTCTTGTTGCATTTTAACGTAAATTTTTAATGCTTAACGTTTTCAAAATCCCTAATCAGTCCTAGTGCACGAAATAATTGTACTATGACTAGTCCGGTAATGATCCATTGAAAAGAACTCTAGGCCCATTATTATAACATACGTCCATAAAGCACAAATTTTAGTACTTAACGTAATCACACTTGTCTAAAGCACAAAATCAGATCAAATCATCAATAAGGTAATCGTTCAAGGCCAAGCCCAAGTTAGTAAAACTTATGGTAAAAAAGTCAAAGCCAATCGTCAACGCACATGTTTTGGTGATGGATGTCACACCCACAATCCTTCTTAGACTTTTTATATTGAATATTTTTTTACTATAACCTTCTCTAAAAACGTCATTGGTTATTATTTGGAATAATAATAAATTGAAAATTAAACAGTTTTAAAAAATATTTATTGAAAGATCAAGACTTATATGTAGGGGTGAGCAAACCTTACCGTAATAGAGCATTAACCAATAACCCAATCATTACGGCGCCGAATGTAACCATAAACCAACATAACCGATGGTTATGGTTAAGCTTTTGTGACTATACAATAAATTGATTATGTTTATGGTTTAGTGTGTTTTAGTACCCGAAACCAAATCGAACTTTAAATATATGATAAAGTCCTTTAAATTTTATCACTTTTAAATATATACGTACATGCGTAATTTCTCACTACATTACATATACATGCTATTTTTAGAGACATATTAACATATATATTTATTACCAAATGATTTGAAAACAAAGAATTATGTTGGACTCAACAAGTCCATTAAAGGATAATGCTTGCCATAATCAATCATAATGTGTTCTAACATTCAAACATCCATTGACTAACATTCAAACATCATTAACATTCATATCAAACACTAATTAAGTTTAAATTTCTTTTTCAGGTTTGTAGATGAAAAGGAATTTTTGCAAAGTGTCCATAGCGGATGAACGCCTGCCCACAGCGGATGAACAAGAAGGCGCAGCGGTGTTGGATCTTATATGCCCAAGACACATACAAGATTGATGTGGTTAGTACGTTATGATCCAAGTCGGGTCATACCCAATAGCAAGCTAGACAAACACCATAATATTTATTGTAAGATATGATCTAACAATCAAATATTAACACTTATGATATTTAGAAAATGGGTTTCTAAATATTTGCACTTGAGGAATAAATAAATTATATGGATAATTTATTTATACAGATTATCTTATGATATTATTTAAGTTGGTTAAACAATATGTATATGATAATGGTTATGACATATTGCATGTAACCAATATCATGTCTATATGGTACATGTTTTAATTAAACTTGTATCTAATTAACATGTTGTTTATTTTTGTTTTAAAGTGTTTAAAACAATTAAAAGGGGATTAGAATTGGGTGGCCGAAATTAGAGAGGGAAAATCCCATCCCTTTTGAATTTCGTTTTTGGTATTAAATGTTCTTGGAACACCCCCTTTCAACAACCCAACCACTCCACATGCAATAGCTCTCAAACCAAAAACACCTCTCCTTCTCTCCTCTCTCAAAACTCACGGCTGAAAAGGAAGGAAGAAGAAGAATTCCCTTTTTGTGTAGTGCAAGTGCCAAAATCCTAGCAAACAAGGTGTTGTGTTAGTAGCTTGGGGTATACAAGCTTGAGGTCTTCTCTTTTGAAGACTAGACGTTCAAGAAACATCATCTTCCTCCTCTTATCTATATCCAACTTGCTTGTTCAAGAAAGGTAGTATTCATGTACATCCTATGGTTGGTTTGATAGCATTTCTTTTCACATATATATATGATCCTTATTCTTGGGTTTGTTTTCTTGAACATATAAATGTTTATTTTCAGAATATAACACAAGTTTTAAACCCCTTATATCCGCTGCGTTTTTATGTTTAAATGGTTAAACATCCTTGTTAAAACTTGTAAAAACCCATCAATGGCATCTAGAGCCGGTTATGTGGAAAACTTGCTTCAAAAGTCCAAGAAAAGTTAGTTTTGTTGGACTTTTTCAACCAATTAGGGGCTGTTTTGATATGGATAAATGAATCCCTTATCTTTCAAAGTTTTATCTCACATGCTTTAGAATAAACCTTGAAAGATTAACATCAAGTGGTTGATTGTTTTGTTTGGACTAAACCTTAAAGTTTGGGTTTATGTTGGCCGAAACTTTAAGGGTTAAAAAGGGAGTTCATGGTTGTTCTTGGATGTTGTATTTGATACATATTTTGGTGCATAACATAGCCTTGACCTAATGTGTTTTGGTTTTGGATGAATGTGATTGTCATGTTTAGTTTTATTCATTAAAGGGTTGTAATAATAATTTTTGGTGTTTGTATCTTTTGGGTTGTAATTTATTTATTCATTGGTTATGTAATAAATAGATTAGGTGCATTTCTTTTATTAGAAAAATTGTATTAGGATATGATTTTGTAAAAGAAGATGCACAAGTTGGAGACTCAAGGAAAGATACAAAGGAAGAACTCAAAAGACATGGACACTTGAAGCATTTGGATGTGGATTCGAGTGGGAGTTCTTGGACACATTTTAATGTGTCATTATTAACCCTTAGGAAAGACCTAGTGACAACACTTGTGATGGCAAACAAGTGTGGTCACCTTAGTGGCTATGGTTATGCACATATGATTGAATGGTTGTGCTTGTTTGGTTGTTTTGTTTTATGTTGGTTGTTTGATATATGGATATGCATAACTAACAAATTTATAAACATAACAAGCTGAAAATAAATGATTCTTAATCATTAAGTGGTTAATAAAAGGTTATTAAAAGGATTAATGATTTCAAATAAAAGGGGTTTTATTAAAAGAACCATAGGGTACCATGTATTTGAAAGCATGCAAATGCAAGGTACATAGAGTTTTCTAAACTAGAATTATGAAAACTTAAAATGTCTTTTGAAAACAAGTTTATCACCATCCTTTTACACAACACTTAAGTCACTTGAAAACTCTTAATGGGATAAAGGTCACCTAACCATTTTGAGAGAACTTGTGATTTAAGGTGGGAATGCCGTATTTGTGGGATAAAGATCACCTAACCACTTATATTGGTAAACTCACATGTGTGTGTAAGTAGGGTAACTTGATTTGCAAACCATGTTAAATAGATCACCTACAATATGGTTTACAAAAGGTGTTGATGGGATTAACATGCCGACTATACATATGATGTTTAAGTCGATCCCATACCCCTAGAAGTTGCAAACGGTTGCAATCGTCAAACGTTGACTACCTTGTTAATTTAAATAATGGGATAAAGATCACCTAACCACTATTTAAATATGACGTTGGATTCTAGAACTTTATTTTGTGTATGACACATAAAAGAAATTTATAATTAAAATGATAATATCGTAAATACTAAAAATGAACCTTGTTAAATTTTGTAGATGGCCACCAACAACAATGAAAATAATGATATTCCATCCGCTCACAACCTATCACTAAGAACCATTCTCCAAAAGGAGCGTCTAAACCATAACAATTTCATTGATTGGTTTCGAAACTTGAGAATCGTTCTCAAGCAAGAGAAACGGTCATATATCTTAGACGATCCGATTCCCGATGAACCCAATGAGGAAGATGAAGAGGCCTACTTGAATTGGGTGAAATACACTGAGGACTCGGTCCAAGTGTCTTGCCTCATGTTGGCAAGTATGACTCCGGATCTCCAAAAGGAGTACGAACATCACGGAGCATACGACATGATAACCCAGTTAAGGAAACGTTCCAACAACAAGCAAGGGTAGAGAGCTTCGAAACGGTTCGAGCACTCCATGCATGTCGTATGGATGATACCCAATCGGTCTCATCTTATGTACTTAAGATGAAGAGCCACATAGACCGCCTCGAAAGGCTGAATTGTCCCGTCTCGAAAGAGTTGGCTACGGATTTGATCCTCAACTCTTTGTCAAAAAGGTTTGACAATTTTGTTATGAATTATAACATGAACGGTTGGGACAAGAACATAACTGAGCTTCACTCTATGCTCAAGACAGCCGAGGCGGCCATGGGTAAAAGGAGTTTACCCGTTCTCACCATCAATGAAGGTGGGAACAAGAAGAGGCCTCACCCCGCATCCAAGGCAAGTGTTGCCAAATGTAAAGGGTACGTTGGGAGAAAGGGAAAGGGAGTGGTAAGAGTGCCACCACCAAAACCAGCGGAGAAGAAGCAAAAGGTTGCTTCGGATGACCCATGCTTTAAGTGTGGGGAGATAGGACATTGGGCAAGAAATTGTCCTGTCCATCTCAAAGAGTTGAAAGCAAAGAGGGATGCCGGGCAGACCTCAGGTACAATTTTCATGATTCATATTGATCTAAATATAATATCCTCTAACACATGGGTATTGGATACCGGATGTGGGACTCACATTTGCAATTTGTTGCAGGGGTTCAAAAGAAGTAAAAACTTCAACAAAGGGGATGTTAGCCTCTACATGGGGAATGGGGCAAAAGTTCAAGTTGAAGCCCGAGGGGACTACATCCTGAAGCTTCCAAATGGTTTGGAAGCAATTTTGAACAATGTTTTGTATGCTCCTAGTTTGACTAGGAACATTATTTCAGTTGCACAATTAAGACAATATGGTTATGTTTTGATGTTTATTGAAAATGAAATTCATGTTTCTTTAAATAACATCTTTTATTTTAAAGCTACTCCTAATAATGGTATTTATGAATTGGTTCATGAAAACACATTATATGATAGCTCGTTGTACCAAACCACCACCAAGAAGCTCAAATTAGATTTGAGTGACACCTATCTTTGGCATTGCCGTCTTGGTCATATAAACAAGAAGCGCATACAAACTCTTCAAAAGAATGGTCTTTTAAAAGCAAGTGAATATGATTCATTTGATGTATGTGAATCTTGTTTACAAGGCAAAATGACTAAGGCACCTTTTAGTGGCAAAACCGAAAGGGCAAAAGATTTATTAGGTATCATACATTCGGATGTATGTGGTCCTTTTAAGCCAATGACTAGGTATAATGAAAGATACTTCATTACCTTTACCGACGACTATAGTAGGTATGGGTATGTGTACTTGTTAAGACACAAAGATGAAGCTTTTGAAATGTTCAAAACCTTCCAAAATGAAGCAGAAAATCAACTCAACAAATCAATAAAAATTCTTCGCACCGATAGAGGAGGTGAATACCTAAGTGATGCTTTTAGAGATCATCTTAGAAGTTGTGGGATTATCTCACAACTATCTCCACCTGGAACACCACAACACAATGGTGTATCCGAGAGGAGAAATCGAACTCTATTAGATATGGTTCGATCTATGATGGCTGGAAGCTCATTGCCTCTATCATTTTGGGGCTTTGCTTTGCTCTCTGCGGCCCGTATTTTGAATATGGCCCCAACCAAGAAAGTGGAAAGGACACCTTTTGAAATATGGCATGGAAGGGTTCCATCTCTATCATATTTAAAGGTGTGGGGATGTGAGGCTTATGTAAAGACTCCCACCTCAAACAAGTTAGAAAGACGTTCCACTAAGTGTATTTTTATTGGATATCCTAGAGATTCTATGGGATATTATTTCTATGATCCATTGGAACAAAAGGAGTTTGTTGCCAAGAAGGGTGAGTTCTTGGAAGCCAAGTTCCTGATGGAAGGAGCTAGCAGTAGAACAGTGGATCTTGAGGAGAATCAAGGTCCACAACCCGATACACGTTTGGTTGACACTAGCACTCAACATGAGGATGTTGAGAATGATCAAATGGTTGATCAACACACACAAAACGTTCGCAAATCTGGTAGAACTAGTAATCCACCTGAAAGATATGGATTTTTCATGGATGGGTGCTATGTGGTTGATTCCGATGAACCAATCACATACCATGATGCAGTGTCCAATTTGGATTGTGACAAATGGCTTGAAGCCATGAATGTTGAGATGCAATCCATGTATGACAACCAAGTGTGGGACTTGGTTGTACCACCTCTTAACTCCAAGGTAGTTGGAAGTAAGTGGGTTTTCAAGAAGAAAACCGATATGCATGGAAACTTGGATACTTATAAAGCTAGACTTGTAGCAAAAGGTTTCACTCAAACTCAAGGGGTTGATTATGATGAGACTTTTTCGCCTGTTGCAATGCTAAAGTCTATTAGGATATTATTTGCCATAGCTGCTCATTATGATTATGAGATTTGGCAAATGGATGTCAAAACCGCTTTTCTAAATGGATATCTTGAGGAAGATGTTTATATGGTTCAGCCTGAAGGTTTTGTCGACCCAAAACATCCTAACAAAGTATGCAAGTTAAAGAAATCAATCTATGGATTGAAGCAAGCGTCAAGAAGTTGGAATCACCGTTTTGATGAAGAGGTAACTAAATTTGGGTTCATCAAAAATGCTGATGAGGCTTGTGTGTATAAAAAGGCTAGTGGGAGCATCATCACTTTCCTAGTATTGTATGTCGATGACATCCTACTATTTGGAAATGACATTCCAACCTTGGAAGGTATAAAAACCTGGCTTGGAAGCTGTTTTTCCATTAAGGATCTTGGTGAAGCCGCCTACATTTTGGGAATAAAAATCTATAGGGATAGATCAAGGCGGTTGATAGGTTTAAATCAAAGTGCATACATTGACAAGATCTTGAAAAGGTTCAAGATGGAGAGCTCTAAGAAAGGTACAGTACCTATTCAAAGAGGAACGATATTGAGTACGACTCAATGTCCAAGCTCAAAGGATGAGCAAGATAAAATGAAGGGAATCCCGTATGCATCTGCTATAGGATCCATCATGTATGCAATGATATGCACTAGGCCGGACGTGTCATGCGCCTTGAGCATGACAAGCCGATACCAGCAAAATCCTGGAAATGGTCATTGGATGGCTGTTAAGAACATACTTAAGTACCTAAGGAGGACTAAAGATATGTTCCTAATCTATGGATCTGGTGAGGAGGAACTCGTGGTAAAAGGTTACACGGATGCGAGTTTCCAAACTGATCGGGATGACTCACGATCACAATCGGGATACATTTTCATCCTAAATGGAGGAGCAGTCTCTTGGAAGAGCTCTAAACAAGATGTGGTGGCATTATCAACTACAGAGTCAGAATACATCGCCGCTTCATTAGCAGCTCAAGAAGCTGCATGGTTGAAGAAATTCATTGCCGATCTAGGGGTTGTCCCTTCCATTCAGGACCCCCTAGAAATTCTTTGTGATAATGAGGGTGCGATTGCTCAAATCAAGGAACCCCGTGCACATCAAAAGACTAGGCACATTGAGCGGAGATTCAACTACATAAGGGATGAAGTTGAAAAGGGAAAAATATGTATTCGCAAAGTTCACACGGATCAAAACATTGCGGATCCACTCATGAAGCTTCTTGAAAAGGCAAAGCATGAGGGTCATACTTGTGCCATGGGACTTCGATATTCTAGTGACTGGATTTGATTTTGTGATCTTGTATTTGGATATTGGAACCTTTTATTACTTGAATGAATTATATGATTATAATGTTTCAACTAATGTTCCAATTTTGCATGTTTAATCCATGAGTAAATCATTTACTCTAAACGTCCGTAGTCGTTCATGCCTGTGGGAACAAGTATGAGGGTAAGACTATTATGAACTTGGATTGGTAGATATTCATTTGGATGAATATATAGCAAAGGGTTGCTGCCAAAGTTCATAGATATTTATGGGATATAAATATTGGACTGGCCCGCATTTCAAATATTACTACATGGAATCTTCTTGATTGATCATAAGTAAATTTGAGTAAAGGCGAATATCATTTGGTATCCTCTGACCTGAGATACATATTGGGTCTTGATATTCACCGGGTATTATACTTTGACTTAGTTCTTCGCTGTTCTGAAACATGGCAGTACATAAGACTAAATTCGGGTATAGCACGAGGTGATTGTGAGAGACGTATGTAATCAAGATGGGATTTGTTCCTCTTATTCGTTGAGAGTAAGATGTCTAAGGCCTGCTAAAGTTAAGTCACTGGAGAATGATCATTCTATGTCTCTAAGATTTAACATGACATCTGTGACAAAAGGATAGATGATTGATTCACCTAAAACATTTTCGAGTAAGATACTTGAAGGGGATGATGTTATTGAATGGCACTTAGTCATACGTGTTAAGGGTAGTAAACCGTTGTTAGGCGGTATTTACTGCTTGCATCAATCTTCTATGAATCTTGTGCAAGTGGGAGATTGTTGGATCTTATATGCCCAAGACACATACAAGATTGATGTGGTTAGTACGTTATGATCCAAGTCGGGTCATACCCAATAGCAAGCTAGACAAACACCATAATATTTATTGTAAGATATGATCTAACAATCAAATATTAACACTTATGATATTTAGAAAATGGGTTTCTAAATATTTGCACTTGAGGAATAAATAAATTATATGGATAATTTATTTATACAGATTATCTTATGATATTATTTAAGTTGGTTAAATAATATGTATATGATAATGGTTATGACATATTGCATGTAACCAATATCATGTCTATATGGTACATGTTTTAATTAAACTTGTATCTAATTAACATGTTGTTTATTTTTGTTTTAAAGTGTTTAAAACAATTAAAAGGGGATTAGAATTGGGTGGCCGAAATTAGAGAGGGAAAATCCCATCCCTTTTGAATTTCGTTTTTGGTATTAAATGTTCTTGGAACACCCCCTTTCAACAACCCAACCACTCCACATGCAATAGCTCTCAAACCAAAAACACCTCTCCTTCTCTCCTCTCTCAAAACTCACGGCTGAAAAGGAAGGAAGAAGAAGAATTCCCTTTTTGTGTAGTGCAAGTGCCAAAATCCTAGCAAACAAGGTGTTGTGTTAGTAGCTTGGGGTATACAAGCTTGAGGTCTTCTCTTTTGAAGACTAGACGTTCAAGAAACATCATCTTCCTCCTCTTATCTATATCCAACTTGCTTGTTCAAGAAAGGTAGTATTCATGTACATCCTATGGTTGGTTTGATAGCATTTCTTTTCACATATATATATGATCCTTATTCTTGGGTTTGTTTTCTTGAACATATAAATGTTTATTTTCAGAATATAACACAAGTTTTAAACCCCTTATATCCGCTGCGTTTTTATGTTTAAATGGTTAAACATCCTTGTTAAAACTTGTAAAAACCCAACAAGCGGATGAAGAATGAAGTCTAAGTGCTGACAGCGGATGAACAATCACATACAGCAGATGACCAAGTCCCACAGCTGATGAACAGTCCACAGCGGATGTACATCCACAGCGGATGAACACTCCACAATGGACAACAACAAAGCACAGCGGACAAGCAGTTCAACATCCACAGCGGACAGTCTGTTATCCACAGCGGACAGTTCATCATTCACAGCGAACAACTTACTAGACTTAGGATTATATGTAATATGTTTTTACATAAGGGTATTTTTGTAACTGTACATAGATCTTTGTATAGATTATAAATAGCAGTATACCATAATCCTTTGTAAGCTTTTGAATAATTAATCAATCAAACAAGCAGTTCATAGCATTCAAGCATTCAATCACACACAATCATACACATACACACATAAAGTTCATATCATTAATAATGGGTTTTCGTACTATGATTATTGAGTATTGATTCAATAACAACTTGTTGTTATTATTGAGAGATTGAAAAAGATACTTGCGGGAATTCATTCATTTTGTTCTTGTTAATGTTCAAAACTCGAAATTCCATCAGGTGGTACATTTTGGTACATTTTGAAGAAGATTTTGTATTTTTGCTGTTGTTAAAGCTCTAAACATCATTCATACTCTGTTTTCAAAACAGAATTATCATACAAACTCTAAAGACCTCATCGGTTCAAGGGTTTTTGATAAAACAGTAACCGAATACTGTTTTATCCATTTTTCATCAAACAAACACTGTTTTTAAACACATTGAATCATTTTGTTGTGTTTAAATCATCATCTTCGAGTATCTTCATACTTGAATCAGGTTTTTGATTATCTTCAAACAACAAATCGATTGTTGTTCTCACTGAAGATCATTGCAGCCGCAATATTACTTGGATAAACCCTAGTTCTTCATTCATACGAAACATTCAAAATCAACGATGATTTGTTGTTTTTCATCATAAACTAAAGAAGAAACAGATTGTTCTTTTAAATTTTTGAAAAAGTCACTTTTTGATCCAAAAAGTAAACTTTTAAAAACATATTATTTGCTTTTAAGGTTTTGACTTTATTGACTGACATCATTAAAAGGGTTTTGACCGATTTTGACCTTCCTTAAACAGAATATATCCTTTATTCAATAGAGAATTGATTGTGACATAACCTTGGACATTAATTAAATAATCTAAAATTAATTAATTTCTTTTATTCAGTGAAAGTAAAAGTGACAAAAATAACAAACAAATCATAGTGACCTTAGGATATATCAAAATTTAGCACCGAGCTAAATAATCAAACAAATTTGACTTAAACCATTAAGTTCAAAAATTAACAATCATGTCAGATAAAATTTCAGGTTCCAACAGTGGTCTTAAAGCACCCAGCTGAAAAACAAAGCAAACTTCGAACAATGGAAAATAATGTTTTGAAACTTGATTATTTTTCAAGATTAGGATTTGTGGACATCCATAACCGAGGGACCATACATACTTATGACTCTTGTTCCAGATTATAACATTCAAAAACCAGTGAGTTTAAAGAGTGTAGCTGGTGATGACCTGAAAAAGGTCAAAACAGACATGAAAGCATATAGCATTATGGAAATTACTCTCTCGTTTTAGATACTAACCAGAGTTGAGAACTTCAAAACAATACATGAACTGTGGAAGGTACTTCATACAATATGTGAAGGAAGTAATGAGATTAGGGAAATCAAGAAAGAAAAATTGAGGACCTAGTATGAAACTTTCCATCATGTTCAAGGAGAATCAATACCACAACAGCTCCATAGATTCATACAGTTGGTAAATGAGATCATTGTTTATGGTCTTAAATACAAATTTGTGGAGATCAACAAGAAAATGTTGCATACTCTTCCAGAGAGCTGGACTCAATCAGTCTCTCTTATGAAAACAACACTTGATCATGAAGCATTATCATTGGATGCACTAGTGGCCACAGTAGACGCACTAGAATTAGATGAGAGATCGAGAAACAACATCATTGTACAAATTCAAAGAGATGCAAACAACAGACAGTGCATTCTTGATATACATTGGTGAAGAAGAAGAGGAAGAGTTTATTGATTCCAGTGAAATTTCATTATTATTTGCTCCTGAATCACCACAAAACAAACCGAAGTCTAAAAAGACTAG
The DNA here is from genome assembly GCA_025506505.1 of Flaveria sonorensis. Taxonomy (NCBI): domain Eukaryota; kingdom Viridiplantae; phylum Streptophyta; class Magnoliopsida; order Asterales; family Asteraceae; genus Flaveria; species Flaveria sonorensis. The sequence continues at coordinate 22,056,903 of CM046427.1, read as the reverse complement.
TGTTCATGCTCCACATGAAGCAACAACTCAGAGTAAACAACACCAACATGCTTCTAGCTCAAGCAAACAACATCATACAAAAACCCAAAATATACACGTTTTGAAGCATACTTGGGTGCAAATCTCACACCATCACAAATCATCCAGCAAGATTTGGATGAATTGCCACCAGACATGGTTGAAGAGATGGATCTTCAGTGGTCTATGGCAATGATTGCCGACAGATCAAAGAAGCTTTTGCAAAGAAACAATGGGTTGAATATGGAATAGAAAACAAAAATTAGTTTTGACAAGACCAAAGTGAGATGATATAACTGTCAGCTCTATGGTCACTTCTCCAGAGAATGTCAACACCCGAGTGCTGACAGAAACAACTAACAACCATAAAATTCAAGTGGTTATCATATAAGCAGACAAGTACCACCTCCAATCAGCATCACATCTGCACCAATACCAGCACAAATCACACAGTACAGCCCCAATCAACATTCCAAGTCCTCTACTATGATAATCAAATAGGATGATGAGTATGGCTGGAGCATGTATGAGGCAGGGATACAATCTCTTGACCATGCCCTCATGGCATATATTGAGGATAAATTTTCTGAAATCCCAAAAGAGGTAAAGGAGAATCTCTATTCTCAAACATGCATTGATGAAGTCACAAGGTACAGAGAGCATGCACACCAACTTTCTAAGAAAGTTATTGAAACTAACATTTTAAATGATAGTTTAAAATCAAAACTAAAAGAGTATTAGATCAAAATTCTATCACTGAAAAATGATTTGGACAAACTATTGTCTGAAAAGCTAACACTAGCAGCTCAACTTGAGCAATTCTCTAAATATTTGACTCAGTCAAAAACACTACAAGCTGAAACTGAAGTGAAACTTCAAAAGTTTCATGCGAGCAATAAGAAGTTCAAAGAACTTCTTGCTCAATAAAAGGCATTCAAAGACCCTTCAGGTTTGGAATACAATAATGTTAACCCAACTTATAATGATAACTATATCCTAATACCTGACTCAATGAACAACAACCATGGGGAATCACTTGACCCACATGACAAGACAGATGATTCCAAACCATCATCATCATCATCTAAATCATCATTAATATCACAAGAACCTCTGATAAAATGCAGGACCACTAAGGGTACTTAAGATTGCAATTAACTTCACAAGAGGAGTTGTCTTAGATCACTTAACCACTCAAATAAGGAACTGGTAACTTCACTGATGATACAAAGCTACACAAGTAATATTAAAGAGACAGAACTATAAGAACAAGAAAAAAGTCATAAGAACACAAGATTAAGTTTTCAAGGAAGTTGTATATTGATTCTCTAGTTCTATTACAAGGGTTTGCAAGTATATCTAATTACAAGAACCAGAGACTATTTATACTACAACCTACAACCATCAATATACAAAAAGACAGTTGGAATTTTGACTAATCTAGACAACAAGATCAATCTACAGTCAAAAGACAGATTGCCTTTTAACTAGTGACTATGACATGCCATAGCTCATTGACATAATCTAATACAGACAGGTCTACAGGAACAAAAGTGGGAAGTTACAGTCAAAGACTTTTTCTATTGTTTGATAAAGTATGGAAGTTTCACCAACTAATGTTAACAGGTGAGTGTTCAGAGTAGCAGCAGAAAGTACATCAGCTTTATCAAAAAGTAACTCAGAGAAAGCATCTTTTCTCTGCCTTCAGAAGAAATCTGTCTTCACAACAAAGTGGCTTTGGAAGACTTTGTCTTTTGAAGCTTTGGAAGACTTCATCTTTTGCTTCGGAAGAAATGAGTCTTTGGCTTTTGATGATTTCACACTTGTAATAATTTTCTGATAAGTGTGAAACTTCCGAAGTAACTTCTTCTGAACTGTTGGCTTCGGAAGATTTTACACTTAGACTTATTTATGAGTGTAAAACTTCCAAAGCTAGTTCATCTTTGTTCCTTAGTGCATGTAGGAAGACTTGGTTGTTCTGGTATCCTTTGGTTGCATCAGCCTTTAATCTTCAGATGTTCCTTACAAACTCCTCCTAGGCTGATGCTACTAAAATAGAGAAGTTCTTCAGATTTTGATAGTCCACATCAGGATCTTTAGCAGACCTATCTTCATCATTAGATCTAGATCCTTCAGGCTTACATAGAACCTTCTCATGTCATAGAGATCATGCAGAGGAAGTTCAAGCATGTCATTTGTGAAGTAAACATGTTGTTCTCCCTGATCTCTTATGGCATACCATCTGTCCGGATCTTCAGCATAAGTCCAGGACAGAATTTGTCTTCCAATAGTAAGAGGCTCTACTATGATTGGAGTTTGTTGAGAGACCTCTTCATGCACTTCCTCAGGATGCTCTGACTCATCCTAAGGTTGGGAGGTGGATGCCTTTCTTCTCTTTTTCTTTGAAGTAGATCTTCTTTTGGCCATCTTTTTTCTCCTCCCTGATTTCTTCAACTGAGAGGACTGGTCTTGAGTACCAGTTGGTTTTGTTGTGTCTCTCTCAGTTGGGTTTTCCTCTTTCACAGGTTCTAAAGGAGAGAGAGGAGGACCCTTCTGTGGATCAAAAGATGAAGTTGGCTCAGATGCAGCTCCAGGTTCAGGTTGTGTTGTCTCAGTAGGTTCAACCTTCACCTCAACTTCAGGTTGCGCTGGACTTGGTGGAGAATGCAAGTCCACCAGCTCCCCCTTCTTTATCTTCTGCTTGATCATCTTTAGTCTTTCTTCTTCATTAACTACCTAAGGTTGTTCAGTGGCCACAGTCTCTGGTTCAGTACTTTCTTGAACTGGGGAGAGGATAGGAGCATCTTAGTAGAGTCTTTTTAGCCTCCTTTTTTCTTTGACTTTGAGGAGCAGTTCTGCGTCCTCTTCCTCCCTCCTCTCTTTTGACAACATAGTGTAAGCCAGTTCATTCAGCTCCTCTAAGGGGAGAGAGATGAGTTCATCAACATTGTAGTTTCTAGTTCCCAGGTAGTTTAACCTGGCTACCCTCAACTCATCTTCTTGAGTGTTTGGCCTAGGGGCAGCCCGGATTGCAGCATCCATGAACCTTGGGGAACCATTTGAACTCTCTCCTCTCAGCTTCCTCTTCCTCTCTCTCTTCTCTTCCTCCATCTCCTCAGGAGTTAACTTTCTTTTTCCTTTGTCAACCATAGGCCTTGGTGACTCAGGGAGGAGAGAACTTTGGCCTTCATTGCTTGATTCAGCTATCAAACTCTGGCCATAGAGAGGTTGTGAAGCACCATCACCAGCTAGTTGCTCACTGAGGGTAAAGGGTGCAGAAGGAGGTCCTGTCTCAAGGTTCACAGGCTCAACCTCTGGGCCTTCAGTCAAGGATTTCCCTTTGAAGTTAATCTTAGGGTCTACCTCAACTTCCAGTTGACTAAAGGCCTCACCTGCTAGCCTCTGTCTATATAATTTTGATATCCATTTGAATTATTCTAGCACCCTGTCTTGTATCTGGTCAGCCAATCTGGCAGCTTGTCTGTTGTTGCTAGGGTTGACAAGGAGAAGATCCACTAGATTTGTACTCTCATAGAAACTCAGGTGTGAAATGTTGAAAACTTCTAGTTGACCCTGAGCTCTAGAGATTACAAGAGCTCTCTTGTTGCTGTCATACCCCCAACCCATGATTGGATTGTCAGAAGGGGCAGACATTGCTCTTGGGATTCCCTCCTTAAACAGATGTTGAAAAAGCAAGTCTTGATCTCTGACTTGAGGAAACTGCTGAGTGTGGACAACTACAAGAGAGGATGGTGATTCCTCTATGTCCATACTCTGGGAAGAACTCCCATGTTCTGTGACTGTTAGGATTTCCTCCACCTTTTTGGTAGCATCACCCTCTTGCATAGGTGAGCTGGGAGATTGGTCCATAACAATCACAGGTTCTTGTGGGCCTGGTTGAGTTGTCCTCATTGGTCTCTCTGCTAACTGGCCCTTGAGATCGGTGATCTCAAGTTGCTGGTCATTGACCTTTTTCAGCAAGAAAGTCACTTAAGATTCCAAGTGACTTATCTTTGAAACCAAGTAAGTGCATGTATTTGTCAGAAGGTGCACTCTTTGTTTCATACTCCCCTCGTCTTTAGATGAAGAATCATTAGGGGATGAGAGAATTGGACCTAAGTATTCTTCCTCACCACCAACGTGTGGTTCTTGGCTGTTGGATTTCCCTTGCCTCATGACAACTTCCAGAGAAGTGTCAATAGGCTGGGTTGCCATGGTTGAGGTCCTAGTTATGTAATCACTTGCAAAAGTTAGAGCCTCTTCCATATGGGTCTCCTGAACAAGTTCAGGAAGATCCACCTTAGTAGGGGGGTTGCTGATGTGGGCTAGAAGTGGGAGAAGTAGGAGTACTCATCTCTCCTAAAGTATGGGAAGAGAGGAGAGATTCATGGTACTCACTGAAGCCCAAATCTTCATCAGAGTAAAAGTCAAGGCTGGAGATGGGTCGGTTAAGGTCTAGAGGTTGGGGATGGTAGCAGTCCCCAGAAGGTTGATCACTTGAGTGTTGAGACTCATAGTGATGGCTTAAGGCTGTTTGTGGGGGGTGAGCTCATCAGGTTGAGCATGAGGAACCTCAGCACTGCTCATTTCAAGGATTGGAGTGGTCTGCTCCTCAGGAGAAGTGGGAGCTCGAGATTCCACTTCCTCCTATATGGGTTGTGATATATGTGTCTGCACATGCTCAGTAGCAAGTGCAGGGGTTCGTTTACGCTTTCTAGTGTAGGTTATGGTGATGGTAGGCTGTGTTTGAGGTGGTTGAGAGGTGGAGGGTGTGGGATCAACACTAGCTGGTGCTGCTAGGTTGTCACCCTTAGCAATGAGCTCAAACATATGTGGGACAATGGCTGTTTCTACCCCTGAGAAGCCAACAGTTGGCTTCTTCAAGATTTTGAAAATGTCGAGCCTTATTTGCCCCAATTTAAGAATATTACCTGTCCCCCTCAACTATGAGCCCAATTCACAGTTGAGAATGTTGACTGGGTTTGAGAATGATATTCTCGGTTTATGTGAGTCAACCTAGGATTGAATATGCAGACTAAGTCTGTAGTATAGTTGCGGAATCACTATATTACAGAACAGATGAACCTCAAATAAATATTTGAGTAAATGCAGTACATGGACACAGAAGTCACTAATGTATAATATTGAGGTTATAACTGTTAAAGACCAAAAGCTTACAAAGTTAGGGTATGTGATCCTATTTATAGGCGTATACATTGCCTGTACAAAAGACTAAACTAACCTTGATCTATACAAGTGAATCTAGTCTAAGTACAAAATAAATATAAAACAGTGTAAGTTGTTCATCCGCATTAGTTCATGCGGATGAACAAGTCTTCATCAGCATTTGTTGTTTGTAGTCAGCATTTGTGTTTGCTCACCCACATTAGTTCATGCGGATGAATAAGTCTTGTCAGCATTTACTGTTGTTCATCCGCATGGACTGATGCGGGTGAACAATCTTTGTCAGCATTTCTTCAGTTCATCAGCATGGACAAATGCGGATGAACACTTTTGTTCAGCATTAGTTGTCTTGATCCGCATTTGTTAATGCGGTTGAACAAACACTTTTCAGCATTTTTTCACTAGTCATCCTCATTAACAAATGCGGGTGCTCTATACTTATCTTTTCTTGTCTTCTGTTGTCTTTTGTTGATGATGTCTTCTGTGTTCTTCTGTTGTTTTCTGTAACTAATGCTCTCCAACCAGAATAACCTCCAACCATTTCTTGAGTTGGCAAGTATGATCCTTTCAGGGTCTAACAATACTCCCCCTAAGGATTATACTGCCTAGGTTCCTCAAGATTGTGATGGAGTTGGTGGTTGTGAAGATTCTGGTTGGTCTTCTTGTGATGTCTTTTGTTGGACTTTTGGGGAGAAAGTTGCAGCAGCTTCTATTTGTGATTCAGGTTGTACCATTGAGGGATTGATAATGGCCTTGATCATATTGGAAAAGTCTTTTGCTTCTTTCATCTTTTTGCTGCTCAACACATGTATCTTCATCTCACTCATGGTGTAGATACCAGCAAGGGGTATTTGTTTCAAAGAGATGGGTTCCCAAACTGAAATGGAAGATAACCCATCTCTATGAATCAGCAATGACCCATCAGCATCAACCTCTAACTTGACAATATTGCCCATCTGCATTGGCACCTTTCTCTTCTTCCTTTGTTCCCTTTTATTGTTGATTCTGTCAAATGCCAGCTTCAAGATCTTAATACACTTCAACATAAACTCCAGATAATCTTCAGCAACTTTGTTTTTGAGGGTTCTGAAGTGTCTTGTGAAGATATAGTGTATGTAAGACTCATCTAGCAGTCTGACCTCATAACCACTGAAAATTCTAACTTCAGGGGCTTCTTTTCCTCCCCATGTTCTTTCAATCACAAGCTCATAAGTTTCTTCATCATAATAAACATTAGAAATGGGCTTTGACTTATGAGTGCCTGTAATCATCTTTCTTTTCAAACTTTCAGTTGGCTTTACATGCAATTCAGGGAATACTATTTCTTCTGCTTCTTTTGTTCTTCTTTTGTCAAATGGGTTGTTGAAGGTCTTGTCTTTTCTTGTGCAAATGGCTTTCAGTGATTTGAAGTTGTTAGTTCTTTTAAACATCTTCAAAATATCAGCAAATTCATATCCTCTGTACATGCCAGCAGGATTCACCAGATCAAGCTCAGCCAGTTCTTTCAGATCATGAACTTTCAATGCATTGACTAAAGCTGTATACTCAGTGAAGAATTGTAACAATCCTGATATTCTTTTCACGATGAACATATTCCAGTCGCTGTCATACTTCCAGGAAATGATTTTAACATCAGTCTTGCCACTTGGAGTAGAGACCCCTCTTATTAATTCAGCAGTGTTTAGCCCTTCTTGGAGTTTGAGTTGAGAAGGCTCTATAAACCACTCTGAATTCTTGTGTAAGATAGGGGCCAGAACATCTTTATCTTTAACTGTCAGCTGCACATCTTGTGTTGATGTTCTTGTTATGGGCTTCTGGGCAATTACTTCTTCTTCAATTGCCTTCAATCTATCTTTCATGTCATTTATCAATTTTAACATTGCAGCCCTTAGGGAATTGGTGTTCATGTTACCAAGTTTTCTTTTTGTAAACCCTTGTTTGTTAAGATAGTCCTTCATTTCCCTATCAGACATACTATAGGGATCAGGAAACATAGACTGTTCGGCATCTTTCTTTATCGTTTATGAGATGGAAGTTGTTGTCTTTTCAGCCTTTTTCTTTCCAGAATCTTTCCTCATCTCATACTCTGTTACATATGATGGATCCAGCAACTTTTCTGTCTTCTTTACTTCTTCTACAATCTCATCATAGGTCATGTTGAATACCATATTAGCTTCATAGCCATGATTGATCAGATACATAGCATGAATCATCAGATCATCAGTTTTGGCCTTTTCAATCATGCTTTCAACAGATTGCTCAATAATAGCTGGGCTGGTCACATCATCATGCGTCTTTTGTTGTTTGTTCTCAAAGTCTTCTTCCTCCAGCATTATCACTTCTAAAGTATGTTGTAACTCTTTTTCAGCCTGCTCATGTTCATCCAAAAATTCAACAATTGCTGCCAAACTTCTGGGATCATCTTTGGTTTTCTTTTTAGGTTGTTCTTCCTCAACCATAGGAAGTTTTCCTTTTGTCTTTTCTGACAAATACTTCCTTTTTCTTGTGTATGTCATCACTTTTGATCCTGATGATGAAGCTTCCTCAGTTTTGGCCTGTTGTTCTTGTTCAACAGCCTTAATTTCAGGAGTGCTTCTTTGTTGTTCAGCCTCAACAGCTTCTTGTATGTTCAATTCAACAGTTTCTTTTTCTTTGAACTCATCATAAAGTCTTTTAATTAGACTTTGTTGTTCAACAGTCAACACAACTGCAGGCACAGGCTGCATTCTTAACTCTTCTTCAATTGGCATAGGTTTTGAAGGAATTACTACAATAGAATCAGAGGGGGACCTTATGTATTTGATGTAATCCCAAAACTCTTCATCTATGATTAATTCACTGGAAGAATACATGTCCAAGTCATCACTCAATTCTTTTATCATAGTAGCATCTGCAGATGAAGGTTCAGAATGAACCACTATTTCCCAACTAGATTCATCCTTGACTTCTTCTTCCTTTTCTTGTTCTTGTTGTTATTCTGCTACTTGTTCAATTTCATCACTAGATTTCTCATCCTTTTCTTTTGTAATTTCATCTTTCAATTTCACAAGGAGTTCTAGTTCATCAACTCTTTTTGTTAAGTCATCATTTCTTTTTGTGAGCTCATCAGTTAACTCATTTTGAGACTCAATCAAGTTTTCTTGTTCCTCCATTGCTTCTGTTTGTATGGCAACAGTTTCAACAAGCCCATACACTTCTTCTCTTGCCATTTCCAAAGAGGATTTTAGTTTACTGATTTCATCATCCTTCATCCTCATCACGGCTTCATACTTTTCTTTTGACTCCCTTAGTCCTTTTTCTTTTTCATCTAACTCTTGGAGTCTATCACTGAGTACCCCTGACCTCCTGTTTAATGTATTCTCCAGTCTAGACACTTTTGCCATCAGTTTAGATATCATCTTATCTTTATCATCTGGTGTGTTTATTTCTGATTCAGCAAAGCTCTCAGAAGGAGC